>SZWC01006795.1:73537-99517 GCA_023375785.1 Penium margaritaceum | reverse complement strand
GAGATAGAGAGAGAGATAGAGAGAGAGAGAGAGAGAGAGAGAGAGAGAGAGAGAGAGAGAGAGAGGTGTGTATCGGCGCCAGGCGTGAAAATTCTGTCTTTTGAGTGTTCTGCAAAATCCACCCCTTCACCCCTTCTTCTTATGAAGTGAAGCTTTGAGCATTTTTTTTTAGTGTAGTTTACCATTGTAACCCGCCCATTCTTTGAAGAATGTTTTTGCTTTGTGCTGTGATGTAAGCCGTTCCCGCATGTGTGTGTATAGTTCGCAATGACCAGGTGACCGTATCCATGCACGTAGATCCATTGTGCAGACTTGGTTGAGACTATGACGCTGTCGTGTGGTAATCCACCCATCCAAATGCGGAACACCTGCCACAGCCGACCAACGACTTCTTAAGACTTTTAATCAGTTTTCTCCTGCCTCTAGGGTTTTCTTGATGGACTAGCTTCGCGTCCAATTTGCATGTTTTTGAATTGTGGGTCCATTGATTGGTCTCTGACTAGTGCATGAGTGTACTTTTATCTCCGTCTCAAGATTCTACATCCGTAAGATTATATAGTGCTGCATTAAGATGTTTGTGCACCGAGTCGAGCCAAAACAACGGCCGTTGTGAAGGCCAACTCACTTGCCATGGTACACAGCCTGACAAGAGCCCGACGGTTGTTTAATGTTCTATGTTTGGCAGTTGCCATTCTTCTCTTCACATTCAAACTTTTGAAGCTCATGAGACTAGGCGCATCTCTCCTAGGCAAACCCTTACTGTTCTTGCACCTGCCTTGCCTGCAAGTGCAGTTGCTCACTGGAGGACATTGCCACGTCAGCGTAACTAGTGCTAGGAAGCATGCAAGCAACTCCTTTTGGTATGAACATAGCGAGGCATCCCCCACTCCTTAAGACGGCTGATGGGCTGCTCATTTGGAGGTATCCCCCTCGACGATGACATTCCTTCACTGCGCCATCTGCTCCGTAATCTAAGATCGCCCTCCCCACGGAGCAGCGACTAAATGGCTTCGAGGCACCCTCTCCCTGCTACGCGAATAAGGCATGCTTCAATTCCTGGGAGGTGTCGTTTCAGTTGCGCGCTGACACAGAAGGAGTCTGGCCTTCCTGCCTATGCCAGCACTAGATGTTCCGCCCCTGTCAGGTCTAGGCAACAACGTGAGTGATGCCACGCCATCCTTCAGGACATGGTCGTCAACTTCTGGCCTTTCTTGGGCATGACGGGGACCAGAACCGTGACAGACCCTCGCCATGGATAGGAGCTAGTATTGACGCTGTTTGTTGCAGACCGGCTTGCAAAGTTTAACACTGTCAGACAGGGAGTATCCGAGCTGACTCTGACTGCTCGCAGCGTGCCACGCATATCTACACCTACCTAGGGACTGGTGGCAGCTTGCAGCTCAGGATCCTCAACTACATCATGCTTGGGCACACTTGGACCATTGCGATGAATTCTCGGGACTCCGACTCGTCGCCATTGCTGACCTGTTTGAGCTCCTCCAGCTCCTTCATTGGACACAGCACTTCTACCTTGAGAAGGCAGCTCCCAAGGAGGATGTACGAGCACACCAATCTAGCCTGCTCGCTGAAGTGACAGTAGTGACATCCTCAATCACTCCCTCCCCCATTTCTTTGCCTTTCCCTCCCCATCATCTTCTCTATCTCCCCCTGACTGGCCAGACCCAGGGCGTTGAAGTAGAAACCTAGGAGAAGAAGGGGAAAGAGAGGCATGCTACGGGGCAGAAGCAGATGACAGTGGTGAGCTGTGACAGAGTATGGTCTGTCCACTGCTACAAATGTGGGACGGCCGACCACTACACGGCGTGCCAGAAACTCCTTGAGTGGATCAGGTTCATATGTGGGCTTCAGACGGCGTACGTGCGGTGTATTGCCTCTGTCACCACGTAGGAAATTCGTGTGGAAGCCACGGCAATGGCTGAGACACCGTCTTCACCAGGGAACAATAGTGACCAGGACCCTCGGGATCACACCATCGCGGAGCTCCCTCATCTACCAGTACAACATACTGGGAGAATTGTAGTGTGTTGACGTAGCCGTGTGGTCCACATTCAGTTTTTCCTCTCGTGTTCGTTGCGAGTGATGATGCTTTTGCAGGAGCTCCATCTATGCATGATGAGGGGGAATTCTGGCCTGACACCACTGTCTATCTTGACGGGTCCTATGCTTGTGCTGTGTGTCCTTGTTCACAAAACTCTACTGAGCGTCCTGCAAAGGCTGATTATCTGTTGGCATGTTGCTTGGCAACAACGACAGGTTGTGATACGATTACTGCCAAGATCTTTAACTCTGGTGCCGCTCATCACATGACCTTCCATCTCTCTGAAACTACCTTCATTGATCGTGTTGCGTCTGTTTGGTCTGTTTGCATAGGGTCCGTGCAATCACTACCTGACCAGGGTATTGGGGTTATGGGATTCGATGGTCCATCTAGCCCCCTGTATATATCTATTGTGCTCTTTTTCCATGCTCTCGTGCTCAGCTTGGTCTCGGTACGCGCCTGCATCAATATGGATCTCAATGTTGAGAATTCTACTAACTCGGCCTTAGTGTATGCTGTTGAAACCAATGCGGTTATGCTCCATGTATTTGCTGTGGATGACTTGTACCATGTTGCACACTACACCCCCTCTGTTCCTTGTGCCCCGTCCTCTCTGGCGCACATGCATCTATCGTTAGTGTGCTTTTCTCTGAGCACCAACACTAGACGTACCTTATTCTGTGCCATGTGAGTATGGACACTGTGTCCAAGCTCATCCAAACACAGCCTTGATGCGATTCTTCAGATAAGCCACCCTAGACTGACTGTTTCTTCTGTGCGTAAGACAAGATGCATCGCTACACCTACACTAAGTCTATCCCTCGGGCCCAGTGCTCGTTGGAGCTGGTCCACCTGGACTTGCTCGGACCCAGCCTGGACAAGTTCTTTTCTAACTGTGGTCAGTACGTCTTTATGCTGACCAACGACTTCACCAAGATGCAATGGGTATATAGCCTCTGCCACAAGAGTGACGTCGCCCTGATGGCTTGCCCGTAGCTGGTCATGGCTGAGCATCAGCTACGTCATGTCAATGCGCCGTAGAGCAACGGACTAGAAAACGGGTCCCGACATGGGAGGCTGTCGACTGCTCTTCGTATTGCAACCAAGGTAACATATCACCTTGGAACGAGGGATCCACACTTTAGGTTCATTCAGTTTGCAACCTCAAGAAGTCCGCATGAAGGTCTTTAGTGTCTACCCTTGGTTGGACACTCTGTGGGGAATCCCAAAGGCGAGAACTATAAATGGATGCATGTAGGTTTTTGTACTGGCTTTTATACAGGCTTTTATACTTGCAAAGCTTTGCTAATACTTCTCCTCGCGGTGGCTCCACAGGAGCCAACGTCAACGTACATTCCTACTTGGCGCGTCCTGAGACCACCACGTGTCATCCTCAAGTTAAGCTCTAGTAAGCTTCCTAGAAGCTTTGTAGTTGGCTTCCTATAAGCTAACTAGGAAGCGAGGTTTGAACCTGCGACCCATGAGCATCGACGCCTGTTCCAACTAGGCCACAAAGGTGTATTTCCTATGATGATCTCCACGGGACAAACCCATCATGGGCAGTGCATTCCTGGCCTATCTCGGCACAGACCAAGGGGACTTACTCCACAGAGCAGTGCATGCCTTGTCTGTCCATGCAGCCAGCCAGCCAGCCAACCAGTGGACAAGGTGCATATCATTCAAGACGTCATACCCCCCACACGTTCCTCTCTGACTATGGTGGAGAGTTCCTTGGTGAGATGAACGCGTGCCTTACCAAGCATGCTGTCTTTCACCAATTCTCTGCACCCGCCACACTCCAACACAAATGTTTGTCCAAGCGTAAGAACCCCACCTTGGAAAACATGATATGTGCCATGCAGATTGAGTAAGGTCTCCCGGATTCATACGCCTTCGAGGGCTTCTCCTACATGACGTTGGTCTGGAACCACCTCCCGCACGGTCCTCTGTCAAATCATATCATGTCATACGAGCTCTTATCTGGTCATTGTGTCGACTTTTAGCTCACGTGTCTGGGGCTGCCTAGCCTATGTCTTGTATATTGAGGACTAGAAAGGCTCCAAGGCCTCCCCACGGGATAGAGTGTGCGAGTATCTGGATATTGCTTCACGATCAAAGGCATGGTGCTTCTAGGACCCTTCACAACTGAAGCATCCAGTTTCGAGATGCCATCTTCTTTGAGGGTCTCACTTACTGAGACCTCTGAGACATTCTTTTTTTTGGCTTCCGACCACGATCCTGCTTGTGCATATTCCCAATGGATGGGGGAGTCTATGATAGTGGATGAACCCGTCTAGGCCTCTTCACCTGTCAGTTAGTGACCAGCCAATTCTTGATTGTTCCATTGTGGCAGTGGGACCAGTGGCATTTTCTTTCCTAATGGTCACATGTGAACTTCTCCCCACAGTGATCCCTACATCTTCTCATGTGCGTGAACCTACCACTGCACTTGCAGATTCTCCTCCATCTGTGCGTGCATCTGAGCCCGTTGCATCCCCTGCAGCTACACTTGTGTCTGCTCCCCCAGCTTTGTTGGCTGCTATGCCTGTGCCTTTCACCTCCGTCGCGCCTGGACGCAACGGAGGTGAAAGGCAACCTCTCCTGCTCCCAGCTTCATGCCTGTCTACGAGCCCGTGGCCACTCCATTATTCCCTGATCCCCAGTCTTAGTTACACACCTCCTTCATCCGCGAGCCTGGTGGTTGTCTGTGACCACTTTCCTCTAGGCCTCAGCAGCTGGCTGTTTTGGTGTCCAGATGCCCCCTCCGTAGCATTGAGAATTGCAATCCTGGAATGAATTCCCTTGGCCTTAGTTTCCAGACTGACTATACCGAGGTACACCCAACATGCCGAGTTGGCCATGTTCTGATCTCACGTGAATATTCTGTTGCGTGCGAGGTCGCAACCAACATTTTCGTGGTCAACATGCGTGATCCGGGCATGTTGAAGAAATTGATCTCAGCAGAGGAAGCGATGCTGTGGTGTACAGCCTGTGAGGATGAGCTCCATGCTAACCGAGGCCATGGAGTCTACAAGCTTGTCGACCTTCCGCTGGGCTAAAGGCCATACAGGCCGAGCGGTTTGTTTTTCTTCAGAAGGTGAAATAAAATGGCTCACTAGATCACTTCAAGGCTCGCTTGACAGCCAATGGTTTTTCACAGGTCGAGGGTGTTGAATTCAACGACACCTTTGTTGTTTTTGGTCACATGACCATGGCCCGTGCCTTCTTCCGCTTTGTAGCTCAGTACGACTAGGATCTCCTCCAGATGGATGTGAACAACGTGTTTTGCTGTAAAAATCTAGAAGAGAAAATCTACACGGTGCAGCCGAAGGGCTTTGAGGTAAGCGACAAGGTCTGGTGCTTGTGCAAGGCCTTGTACAATCTCAAGTAGTTGCCAGAGTGCTAGAACTAGGAAATCACTGACATATTGATTCATGCGGGTTATGTCTAGAGTAATGCCAATCCTCTGCTTTTCCTCCAACTGACATCTATGCATCTCACTGCCATCCTGATCATGTCCCTCTCAACGGAGGTCGTGAGGGAGGCTAAGGCAGTATTCAAGGTGACAGCCTTGAGGACTGCCCTCAAGGCTGTCAAGAGGATGAAGAACATCAGTCATACAACTGTATTCCTTGGGATGGAGATCGTGTGTGACTGCCAATGATTGATAACATTCCTTCATCACGTGCACTACGTATGTATTGTGGGGGAGCGCTTTGTCAACTTCCTTGGTGCAGTTGCCACAGCCTCAACTCCCATCACACCGGACAGGCAGGATGCCTTGAAGGTGCCGTAGTAGCTGACATATTTGTCCCAAATATTACTTCTGTTTGCCCATCCGTTCCATAAGAAATCATTTTGGCCTTGGGAGAGTTCACTCTGAAATTGCATAGCCAGTGATCTGGTACAGATAAGCCTCTAGTAGCTGCGATGAAGTCTCTCCTCGTAACATGGCTTGACTACTTCACTATGATGGAAGAAAATCCAACAGTCAACTTTAGCTTAAGTTTTAAGCGCAAAGTTCAAACTACGAGCTGTGAAGTGAGACTGCATGAGGAATGAGGCTCGCGGATCTACATATGATCAATCACCTCACCCCTGTGATTGTGAATCAACAAGTTTATTGGGAAGTGAACATATCAGTGAACATGGACTTCTACCAAAAACTAGTACGTAGTAAACATAATCCATAACAGTTTACACCATATACAATGAATGTATATCTGGGCTCTAGTTACATGAACTGATGTTAACGATTTCTGAAAAATGTCTGAATATAGGAATGCACTTTTTGATACACCAATTGTCGAGTGTATGGATTGAGGGTGTTTCACCATAACTCTAGATCCTCTGAGCAGTGGGAGAATTAAAACCTTCATTGAACATGAGACTAGGTGTTGGAATGTTTCCTAGAAAACTGAAACGGGGTAAAAATGGGAGAATGTAGAAACTTTGTCATTCCTTTTCACAAAGTGATGAATTCAGTTATTGGTATGATAGATGATTGAGCACAACTGGGGAGGTTGTGGATGTGATCCTATACTTGTGCCTCATCGCCTCTTTTATATTCTTGGCCACAACCACTTGTCCCGACATTGCATTTGAGAGTGTGAGTGGTACGGTATGTGGTCCCTACACTGTTCGTCAGACTCTACTTTTGTCGGCAGTGCTCGGTGGTGGTTGACGACTACACAGACAACAACTAAGCCAAGAGTTTTGATGGACAGAGTCAGACAAGCCGCTATGTGTTCCTGCTCGGCAGCACTATTGTGTCATGGCAGAGTGGGGAGCCGGGCTGCATTTACATGTAGCTCGATAGAGGTAGAGTATGCCGCACTGGGCACTGGGGCTACTAAGGCGGTGTGGCTGCAGAGCTTTTTCCATGAGTTGCATCAGTCGGTGCTCTCCATTGTTCTGTGTGGTGACAGCCAAAGTACTCTTGTCATTGCAGAAAACTTCAGTATAGTTAATGCATGCACAATGCACATTATTGTTGAGCACAAAAGTGTGCGTGACTTGGTGGAGTGGCAGGTGATATCCTTTATCTAGGTCGGCATGGATCTGCAGCGAGCTCACTCCCTGACCAAGGCACTGGCACACAGAAAGTCTGGATTGACGATTTTTTTTTTGGGCTATGCCTCTTGTCTGATGATTGCTGAGATAGGGTTGTGTGCGTGGGCACTGTTGAGCATCTCCTTATGCACTCGTGTCAGTTCTGCACGTGTGTAGACACGAGTACCATTGGGTCATGGGAAAGTGTTGTGGTGTGAATCATTCTCATCTGAGTGCAATGCAGGGTGTGATCACTCAACAGTATCCATGCCTATGCAGATCCCTCAAGCACACTTAACCAGCACCGGGGGACAGTCGTGTGGGGATTCACCCATCTGCAGCTGTAGGAAAGCTGCCACAGCGAACCGAAAACTTCCTTGGGCACTCTGGAAAAATTTTCAGCCTCTAGGATTGTCTCGTTGGACTGGCCATGTACTTAATTTTCATGTATTTGCATTCTGTGTCCACTGGTTGGTGCCTGACTAGTGTATGTGTGCATTTGTTATGTCCAGTTTTAAATTCATCATTTGTAGGATTACGTAGTCCTATGTTTGTGTGTGTGTGGGCTGAGTTATGATCAAAACAGTGGTTTCTGGCTGGTTGTAAGGCAAAACTAACCTGTCATGGTGTGCACCCTGACTGGCGGCTGCGGCAGCTATTTATGCTGTGTGCTTGTCAGCTGCCACTTCTCCCTGCACACCCAAGCTTATGGAGCTCATGGTACTATGTGCGTCTCTCCTGGCCAGACCCTTGCTTTTTTTGCACCTACCTTGTGTGCTAGTGCATTTTATGACTGGAAAACATTGCCACGTAAGTGACAGCAGGAAGCTTCCAAACAACTTCTTTGGTGAATGAATTGTTTTGTGGTGGAAGTGGGTACGCTGTTTATTAAGTTCAATGTTTCAGCTTTCATGCACAATTTTGTTTTCAACTTTGATCCCAGGTGTTCACCGAGTCTTTGATCATTACTTGGCTTGAGAGACTAACATGGGATCTGTTCATTTTTGTGTGCAATGAGAATATCCCCCATCGTATGTGCAAAAAACAGCTATGTCCTATTCTAATAAATGTGTGATTTCAGTGAGGCATATGCGCTGCTTTTGTATCCTGATGAAGTTGTATGTCATCTTTGCGGGACCAATTTTGTCCATGGTCGATGTCTGACATCATTTATTTCATGGACGCGGTGTTACACATCGTTGATTTGTAACTGGAAGATTTGGAAACCTGGACTCCGCTTGAAAACTTCCCCACGCGCATGTCAACATCTGGTAGATGTTGGATGTTGCCGGTTCCAACATACATTCCAGCATGCTGATTGGCATGTGTGGATTATGCATTTCATTCTGCAAGGGATTTTTAAGTCAACCTCAATGACCACAATGTGACTGCCACCTTCTTATTTGTCATTGTCAAAGGTTGCCATCATCTGGTCACTTTCCGTTTATTGTCGACATGCTTTGCTGCTTTGGACATCCACTCTATGCCAAAGGCAACTGTTGGGATGGCACTTGTCTTTGCTTTTCACACAAGTGAGTGCACCAATAGGGACCAGGGTATGGTGGAAAATGTGTGCCATAAAATTCCAAAAGATACCCATCCATAATGTCTAGGAACCCTGGACCAGGATAGTGTCTTTGGGGACTGCACTAGGCCACAGAGTATCGGAAACATAACAAAGAAGCTTCCAGGAGCTTCCACAGCTGTTTCTCCAATAAGATTAATGTCCTCCATACAACCACGTTTCAACGGATCTCCGGACTCAGTTTGTTGTGTCTGAGTCTTCCCTAATTAGAGACCTTTTTATATCCATGCATGCGGCCAACACTGAATTCCATTATCTGTTTCTCTAGTTATACATGGAGGATGTTCATTCCCCCTACATTAACCTAGACTAGTATTTCTATTCTATCAGCCTTTGGTACGCGGCCCTTGACTCCGTGTCTTTGCTTTTCCATTTCCTTTTTCGCTCAATCTTCACTAATCTTTGAGCAGCAGGTACTTGCTTCATCCATCCGCTCCTCCACTTACTGCTCCAATCGGTTCTTGGTACTCTCTTGGCCATTCTCTCACGTGCCCAAATCTACCTCACACTCCCCTACACTGCTCTTCATCTTTTTCTCTTTTAGCTGCTTTCACGTATAAGCCTCTGCTTGTGCTTCTCCCACTTTTCTTGCATCATCCTCTTTCACTCCCATGCTCTCACTTTCTTGTGCCTGCTTCACCTTACCTGTGCATCTTCCGCTTCCGCTTTCTGACATTGTATCCGAACCTCAGACAATGCTCCTTGGTATCACTTCACAGCGTCATCCTCTTTGGAGCTCCAGTGCATCCTTCTTGGGTTGGTAGAGGTTTCCTTTCCCAGACCCCTTTACTGCCATCTACACCACCTAAATCAGTAACGAAACACTTGCTTCATGCCTTTAGCCACGTTGCCATTTTGCAATTGTGTCTCCACTTGGAATTGAAGCTCAATGTACCTGGTGGCTTACAAAATCCTCCTGCCTTTTCACATTGCAGTGCAAACACTAGCTTCCTCCCATTTCTTCTCAAGTTCTCTTTCTGGCATTACCTTCCATGATTCAAATAGCTGACCTCTTCTTGCTGCGGTCAAGACCTTTGCAACAAATTTCAATTCTTGAGCATGTCCACTGTCAGCCACATCTCCAGTACAATTTTTAGTCGAAGTTCCGCCTCTTCAGACCTTCCGGTCTATCTGCAGTGCTCTTCCATCCTCCTCCTCCTGTAGCAGATCCAGCAACATCATTGTTATTCACCATTTGTGCCATTTAGCACTCACCAAGAACTCGCGCATGTGGTTTTACCCTGCATGCACCCAATTGGCATGCTTGGTCCAAGAATCCACCACCTGATGTATCCTCTATGACCTGGATGGAATCTATCTCCATATCCTAGCACCCCTTCATCAGTAGATGTAGCACATGTGGTTCCGCCTCTGCGCCCGCTCATTCAGCAACTTCCAACAGCAGTAGCAGCAATGCACTTCAGAAAAATAACTGTTCACCTACTTTTCTATTTGTGACCTAGGTGGTTCCCCTTGCCACATTATGTTCATATTTCAACATCGACATCATCAACAGCAATGGTACTGTCTATTATCTGTCTATCATCTAAGAACTGAGCAGTAGTACTGCATGTGGTTTGTCCCCTGTATCCACTCCTTCAAAGCTGCAGCATTTTGTTCTTACAGCCAATACACAGGGCAAGACGTTGTAGCCTGTGAATTGGACACCATCTTCTACCGTATTATGAAAGGTCTAATACATGTAACAACCCATTGCGGCCATAGGAGCTGGGCAGCACGCGTCTCCTTGTTCCTGCACCTTTGCGAAATTTCAAGATACAAGTGGTGGTAGCACCCCCTTGAGCATTGAAGCACCCTTCATAAAATCATTGCACTCATGTTGCATGCAAGATGCATCCCATGTGCCCATTTCAACCAAAAGGTTCTCAACATTCGCAAAGTCAACATCAGTACAAGAAGCAGAAGAGAAAGTACCATAACCACCTATGCTTTTGCAATATTGGGAATAGCTGCAGAAATTCTTCAGCTACTAGCAGAAGCAGCAGCAGCAGCAGCAGCAGCACTCCTTGCTGTATGTCCATTGTTTTCCTTCCCCTGCCTCATTCTACTCTCCTCATTTAGAAAAATCAACCTTGTGAGATGTCAATTCTACATGGCCAGAAAGATAATCTCTCAAAACCCTCTTACTGCAAGAGTTCATAGCTAGAAACAGGTCGTGTGGAAGAATAAGAAGAACATCACCATCAACAGATACAAGGTAGCCCTCTAATTAGGAAGAAACTACAACCATATAGCAAAGACCCCACTTGGCAACACACAAATCTTTGCACAAGTGGAGACCATCCTGTTGGCTATCACATATTCTTCCATCCACAATCTCATTACATAATCACTATCACCACCTACAATGTACACCCCACTTTCATTGGAATGCAGGTTTTACATTCCTGGTAGCACCACTCAGGTGTCACCAATCACCCCCAACATCTGAAACATTTGCAAAGATCACCCCCAGCATCTTTGTTTAGAACATCCCACCCTCACAAAGCACCTGATGGTGGAATAACTTTCACCACTGGCACTCCACTGTCTACACCAGAGTGATAGATAGTCAAATCTAACACTTTTTCTGTATAGAAGATGATCCAAACAGAGGCATTACCCTAGCACAAACAGCACAAGAACTCGATCAATAGCTGAGAACAGCTCTGTTCATGCTGTACAACCATCTTTATACATCATCTGGTTACATTGCACCAATTGAATACCCAAAAATTTGTTTGCCCAAATGAGATGCTTGTGTATAGTACTACATGAACCGTACGTTGCAGATGGTCCTCCACAAGAAGCTCCTGGCAGGAGCCAGGCTTCATGGGGTGTGTAAAAAACGTAACCAAGAAGCTGCCATGAGATTCTAACTTTCCTCGGATAACAGCCAAGATATCCAAAACATTTCAAGTCCAGCACCAAACCACACTGCCAACGGATCTCCGGCAAAGTGTCTGAACCGCTTTTCCCTAAGCAACTTTTTTGCAACTACACGTCTGGCTAGCATGATGATGCAATCAAAGGCAGTCCTCAGGGAGGTGATCAAGCTCACCAAGAGCCGCTAGGCAGGACCAATTGTATGTGAGAGACAAGTTGTAGGTTGCAGAGTTAAAAACACAGAAGTGTGTGAAGTTGTGTAGAGAGCGCAAATGGCTGGTTTGACTCGTGGATGATAAAGTACATTAGCACAGCTTTCTAACAAGCCTAAGTATGCCTCATTTGGCACATGGAGCTGGAAGAATCACTCTGTCAAAGTTCACCTCCTAGCACACTCCTAGCCTAGCGGGATGAGCGGCAGTCACACTCTCACACAAGAGAATTACCATCCCTCCTGCCACCTTTCTACCTTGAAGGCCACTCCAAACCTCCCTGGCCAATAATTGTGGCCGTCATTGGTGCTGGTAGTGCAGGAGCCGTCACTTGAACCAAACCCATTGCCACCAAACCTTGAAAATCCATATCTCCCTCAAACGGACTCCGAATCGAGTTCCTTAAAGTGCTACAGAACCAGAAAAACATCCTCTATTCACTGTTGTGACCTGATGATTTTTATCGAGCAACCCACTTTGGTCACTTTTTGGCACCCCATATCCAACACATGGAAGCTGTCTTATTTGTTCTTTTGGTATACATGTGAAGTGCTTATTACTTCTCATTTTAGTCCAGAATAACATTCCTATTCTGCTTTCCTCTGGTTCCACAGCCTTCACCCCCTTGTCTTCACTCTGCCATTTCATTTCTCATTCTTTGCCAACCTATCAGCAGCAGCTCCTCGTTCTGTCTCTCCACTCCTTGCACATTTCTCTGAGCAGCTTCTGAATCTCCGTCGGTACTTCTCTTGAGTGTCCTCGTCTACCTTGGACTCCAAGTACATCTCGTCACCCAGTGCTCTGTCTGCAGCGTTCACGGCTTAACCCTGCTTGTGCGTCTACCATATTGATTACGTCATCTTGTCACCCTCTCATTTATGACCAATCACCCTCAAAATTCACACTCATGTTCCAGTGTACATGCTAGGTCGTCATCTTAGGAACGTTCATGCAAGTTTCATGGTTGACACTTTTTCATTTACTGGCACCAACAATTTTTTGCATATTTTGTCAAATGCGACAGAAACACTTTGTGGAAAAATACGTGACATATTTTTTTCCTTCACTGCATACCTCGTCACATCTGAAACAACGTAACTTACCTATTACTGTCCGGTTTTCTTTGTATCTCGTGAATGGTTTTCTCTTGACCGCAAGAGTCTTTGCTGCACAAAAACACATCCCCTACTTACACCCGGGGTTGTGGTTTTTTTTTTTGTTTCTTTCCTCGGAACCTACTGGGCCTTGATACCGCGGGGCTCAGCAGGTTCCCTTCTATTGTATGGGGGATTCTCGGACCCCCCTACGCAAACCGCTTGCAAACCAGGTACTCAATCAGCCATCCCCTAATTACATCCGGGGTTGTGTGTTTCATTTGTTTTGCTTGCCCGGGCTTATGCTGTGTCCCGTGGTAGCGAGGGAATGTACGAGGCGGTGTATGTTGGAGGAGTACGAAAACCGACACTAGTGTAGTCTTGTGGGAGAATTTCTAGGAAGTTACAAGACGTACACTTATGTAAATTTTGTGACTTCCGCCACATACACCCCCTCATACACTCACCTCATACTCTCAGGGGGGAGGGGATGGACCGAGCAATGTCGGCGGACCCGTCCCTCTCCTCCCCAAAAAGAAAAAGTGTATTATGCGAGTGTCTGAGACGGTGTATGTGGGGGAGGGTATAAAACAGAAACTAGTGTACTCTTATGAGAGAATTTCCAGGAAGTCACGAGATGTACACTGGTGTACATTTCGTGACTTCCACCACATACATTCCCTCACATGCTAGCCTCATACACCCCGGGAGGGGGAGGGGGGAGCGATGCCGGCGGACCCGTCTCCCCCACCCCTCCAAAACAGAAAAAGTATATTAGGCAAGTGTACGAGGCAGTGTATGTAGGAGGGAGGATTAAAAAGGACACTAGTGTACTCTCGTGAGGGAATTTTGAGGAAGTCATAACATGTACACTTGTGTATATTTTACGACTTCCGCCACATAC
Organism: Penium margaritaceum; assembly: GCA_023375785.1. Taxonomy (NCBI): domain Eukaryota; kingdom Viridiplantae; phylum Streptophyta; class Zygnematophyceae; order Desmidiales; family Peniaceae; genus Penium; species Penium margaritaceum. Next base: position 85,725 of record SZWC01006795.1, on the reverse strand, counting down.
ACCCCCTCATACACTCACCTCATACACTCGGGGAGGGGGGGGGGGAGGTGAAGAGACCGAGCAATTTTGACGGACCCGTCCCCCCCTCCAAGAAAACCAGAAGAAGTGTATGAGACGGTGAATGTGGGGGGATATTGAAAAAGACACTAGTGTACTCGCGTAAGAGAATTTCCAGGAAATCACAAGATATACACTTGTGTATATATCGCGACTTCTGCCACATACACCCCCTCATACACTCGCCTCATACAGTTCGGGAAGGGGGGAAGGGGAGGGACCGAGCGATGTCGGTGGACCCGTCCCCCCCCCCCCTCCTCCTCCTCAACAGAAAAAGTGTATGAGGCGAGCGTATGAGGCATCGTGTATGGGAGGGGGTATTAAAAAGGACACTAGTGCACTCTCGTGAGGGAATTTCTAGGAAGTCACGAGATGTACACTTGTGTACATTTTGCGACTTTCGCCACATACACCCCTTCATACACTCACCTCATACACTTCGAGGGGGGAGGGGAGAGGTGGAGGGATGGAGCAATTTTGACGGACAGGTCCTCCCCTCTAAAATAGATTACGTGTATGAGGTGAATGTATGAGACAGTGTATGTGGAGGGGTATTGAAAAAGAAACTAGTGTACCCTCGTGAGAGAATTTCCTGGAAGTCATGAGATGTACACTTGTGTACAATTTGCGACTTTTGCCACATACAACCCCTCATACACTCACCTCATATACTCGGGAGGGGGAAGGGGGGATGGACCAAACAAAGTCGACAAACCGGTCTTCCCACCCCTTACAGAAAACGAGAAAGTGCATGAGACAAGTGTATGTGACGGTGTTTGGGAGGGGGTATTCAAAATAGACACTAGTGTACTTATGTCAGATGTATTCAAGGAATGTATGCTTGTGTATGTTTTGTGACTTCCACCACATACACACCCTCATACACTTGCCTCAAAAACTCCACAGAGAGGGGGAGGAGGAGGAGGCCCATCCAATCAAGTGTCCCATATGTGAGCAAAAGTGTCTTATACACAAGTGAAATCGTCCCGTATGTGTAGGAAAAAACGTGCAAGACAATGCAGGAGGTCTCTTAGAATGTGTGTGCAGACTAGGTGTTGCAATAAACTTTTAACAGAAATATAATGGTCTAAACAACAAAAATCTCTTTTTAATCCTTGTAACATTCTAGGAAGCTACCTTCTATTCAAGTACCTATACACCCATCTAGCGGTGTATACAATGCCTACAATTAACCATACCTGACCATCCTATTTGCCTTTTGTTCTGCGGCTTCACCATTGTGTCTTTATTATGCTCGCTCTTTGTTCTCTTCTGTTCGCCATCCAATCTTGCTCTCTCTCATCAACACCTCTTTGCAGGTGTTTCTCCAGCTCCTCCGCTCACCTCTGCTCACTCCCATAACAATTCCTTCTCACCTTCTACATTCTCTAAAGGTACCTCTGTCTACCTCACCCCTCTACCATACTCTTCTGAACGCCTGCATCAGTCCTCCAAGCTAACTCATCACATCGCTCCACAACTATGCGGCTCTGACATAACTCTCTTGCAAGGGCCGTATTTTCTGCTTCTTTTGTCTGCTTCTGCTATCACTCTCTCATCTCCTTCCATTCCTCTGACATGGTCTCAAAACCTCAGGTAACATAGCCTGGTTTCTCCTGACCAAGTTATTGATTCGCCGTACCTCTTGGCATCCTCTGCCATCAACAATCTTCAGCCATCATCTACCGCCGCCTACGCCATCTCCACTTCCTCCGCATCTGACGTCAGCAGGAATTCTCTCAATTCACTCCTTATACCTTGACGGTTCTTGTTTCCATGACCAAGCCCTACGTCCAATCCCACGCCCGAGGCAACGTCCGGTACTTTGCCACCGCCAACAGCTGAAGGCAGCTTTCGAGCCAACCTGTCGCCATCTTTGTCAAAGCTTCCCTCCGCTCCAGCTCCCTGCTCATGTCGTCTTCCATTGCTCTCTGCTAAGCCTTCTTTTTGCACAATCAACTCTCCTGATTCCTGGCTGCTACTTCCAATGAATCTTGTGAACGAGTGGAACGGACATCATCCTGTTGCCACCTCCACCTCTTGCAGTGCCTTCTGCATCCTTTATATCTCTGACTGCAATATCTGTCCCGCCTACTTCATCTACTTCATCATCACCATCGCCATCCTCTATAGCTTTCCTCTTCTCAATTTATCCGTCATCTGTCCCATTTGCATCTTCCTCAGCCATTCTGCATCATCTCTTCAAGCCGCCTTCTTGCACCGCCTCTCATTGTCCTCATCAGGAGCAGAATGTTGCTTGAATTAAGGATATCAAACACCAATTTTCTTCCAGCTCATCGGTCTTGAGAAAACTGGGGAACAAGTCATCACTCTCCTGGTGACAGCGACTATATCTGCTCCTCTTGGTCTGCCATCGCCGCAGAAAAGCTCCTCCTGGGGTCAGGATATTAGACACCACCACTCTTCCTGCTCAATGGTTTTGAATTGACTGAGAAATAATCCGTCACTCTCTTGATAATGAAGGAACTCCCTCCATTTTTCATCCTTCTATCACCTTCTTCGCATCTGCTTCATCCACCTTGTCCTCAACCCCTTTCTCATCAGTTGTTTTCCTCCTTCATGAGTATCAGCTTCTCTTCATCATCCTTATCAGCTTCATCTGCTTCATTTCCTTCATCATCTTCATCATTAATCATCATTTTGTAACGCACAAGGTTTTGCCCCTACGCCCAGCCCTTCATCATTATCCATCTGTTGCTCATCAATCATCATCATCATCTTCGCTCGGCAAAGGATCCATCCGGTCGAACCGCCAATCTTGCGGTGACCTGCATCCATGCCAAATCTCCTCAGCAGACATGCGGTTTTTCCCTGCACCCTGATCTCATTTCGGCCATCCTCCTCCACTTTTCTCAACATCATCAGCATCTATGGCCAGCACAAGGATCTGCACAAGCCAGCTGCCAATCTTGCAGCGGCTTGCACCCAAGCTGAAAACAGATTTCTCATGGTGCGTCGGCTCTTGCCTTTCCCTTGCCACACCTCTACTCCTCTATCCGTCAGCGCAAGTGGTTTTACCCCTGCGCCAAGTTCTTCATCATCCATCCGCCGCTTTCCATCATCATCATCATCATCATCATCATCATCATCATCATCATCATCATCATCATCATCATCATCATCATCATCATCATCATCATCATCATCATCACCACTCTTTGCTTGGCGATCGCATCTGCCCAGTAAACCCGTCAATCATGCGGCGACCTGCTCCCACGCCATCCTCTCAGCAGCGCACTCGGCTCGCCCTTGCGCCCAGCTCCTCAGTGGTCCTCCTCTGTAAACTTGTTTCTCTTTCACCTGCCAGGGAATCCAGAATGTCCTTCATGTGGAATCCTACGGTCACATCATCTTCCTTGAACTCTCCTCCACCAATTCTTGTAGAAGATGGAGTCCATGTGCATACATGGACAGTGACCACCCTCTCTCAACCTACTGGCCGGGGTATGAGTGGGTATTGTCTCATCAACCTGCTTCATGGAGAAGTCGAATACAACCTTGACAAGGGGTGTTGTGTTCCTCAAGAACAGCAGCAGACCATCTTCAGTGGTTTCTGCGACTGGCTGCGACCACTTCTCTCCCTCATACCACCCTCCCACATCCCTCATACCACCATCATTTCAGGTAGGGCCCACTATTCCCTTGCTCTGGCACTGAATCCTTCAACAAGCATGGTGGAGACACTGCATCAGAAACACCCGCACCAATTAGACCAAAGTACCTACACTCGCAGTCAAATTTGATCCCTTATCCTCCTTCAGCTCCTATTAAGGATGGAGACAGATGAAGGAATGGGCGAACAAAATCTGCGAGCTTCTCTTCCTGGAGTTTCTCCTGCACTTTGGGGTAACAGATTGTCTCCTTGGAGATCGCCTCTACCTCGGGCCTCCATTTTCTAGAGAGGAGAGAGGCTGTTTTATGTTTAAGTAAATCAGCAAAGTACGCAGAAAACTGAAGGAAACAGTACACACGGGCTATCATGGCCTGATTGATGCATACCCTAATGATCTAGGGTATAGGGCGCTCTACTACTGTGGAGCGCATCTACTCACACAGATGACCAAGACCATATGTTAGATTCAAGGGGGGAGTTAGAAGTATGAATATGACAGAACACTCACCCTCCTTGGATGTTCCTTGAATCTCAAGAATGGTTCAGGCCTCGGTCGAGCCACCTTGACTAACGGTTCTCTGGTCATTCNTGAAGGAAATAGTACACACGGGCTATCATGGCCTGATTGATGCATACCCTAATGATCTAGGGTATAGGACGCTCTACTACTGTGGAGCGCATCTACTCACACAGATGACCAAGACCATATGTTAGATTCAAGGGGGGAGTTAGAAGTATGAATATGACAGAACACTCACCCTCCTTGGATGTTCCTTGAATCTCAAGAATGGTTCAGGCCTCGGTCGAGCCACCTTGACTAACGGTTCTCTGGTCATTTGACCGTTCATTTTTTTTTTTTGGTTTGGCTGAAACGTTGCCTTGGTGGTGGTTAACCCCTCACCGCATCTCACGATGGGAAATTTCAGGGAATTGAACACCCTGCATTCCATGTGACTAATGTCACATCGGGGTAGGTGCCCAAGGAGCTCTGTTCCTTGGGGTATGTGGGATTCAGGCCACTAGCCGTGACCCACCATTGAAGGTAGTTCCAACCAACGGTCGTAACCGGCTGTTTAGACCGACAGTCAAGTTATCTCTTCATAAAGTGACAATTTTCACTCGCGTCTGACTAGCAGAAAAGAAGTCGTTGCCTGGTTTTTTTTTGGTCCTATTCTTCTTGCATGTACCAAGGATGTTCATTCCCTCGAGTTTAACTCAGAACACTTCTATCCTGTTTGCCTTTGGTTCCACAGCTTCACCGATGTATCTATGCTCTGCTCGCTCCTCGCTCTCTTCTCTTCACAATTCAATCTCGCTCTCTCTCTCTCTCTCTCTCTCTCTCTCTCTCTCTCTCTCTCTCTCTCTCTCTCTCTCTCTCTCTCGTCTCCACCTTTTTGCACCACCACTCTCACTCCTCCGCTCACCACTGCGCACACAAGCAACGAATCCTTCTCGCCTTCTACATTCTCTCGTGGTACCTCCATGTACCTCACCACTCTACCAAACTCTTCTCAACTTCTTCATCAGCCTTCGTGATCAACTCCTCACCTCAAAACTCTACGGCTCTGACATCACTCTCTTGCAAGACCGGCACATTTTGCTGCTTCCGTCTCCTTCTGCAATCACTCGCTCATCCCCCTCCATTCTTCAAACAAGTATTGTCGATGCAATCGACACCATGATTATTGCAATTATTACTACGATTATTCATGGAAGGTCATCCTAGATGTCAAAGATGGCGATTGCTCACCGAATATCTTACTTGCGGCCGTTGTACTAGAAACACAGTTTGTCGAGTGCGAGGTCACTACAAGTGATGATTTTGTGGAAAATCCGCGTCAACTCCGCCACGTTGGACTACTAACCCATGCATTGGAGCCTCTACGATGCATCAGAATTCTCGTTCAAATTCCCAATACGAGGAAGGATAGCACGCGGAAAGTCACTCCATGTTTCTAGGGGTGTGAGAGAGTCATGCCACGCCTGTTTTATCTGCCTGAGAGGTAGTCCGCATGTAGTCAACGATGTGAAATTGGTTGCGTGAGCCATTGATCTGGCTCTGCCTGTCTCCTGCTGTTATTGGATAGCCTTTGGATCAGACAACCAACTTAAAGCCGTGCCACACGGAAGCAAGACCGCCGGGTCAAATTCATTCTTTTTGTTGTTCGTCCTAACAGCAATGAAGTACAGCTTCAAAATCATGAAATACATCCTAACTATTGGTTCCTTTGATTTTTTAGGATCGAACGACTCGGGAAGTGTCGCTCAAATGTGGGGTTCACTCAAGAGTTGGAGATTTCTCTCGGTGAACACTGATTCACTTGCACGGGAAATCCGAAGTTCCTCCATCACAGCGTTGTTTTTTGGAGAAGATGGATATTGAGACTCTCGACGTCCAAAAAATTATAGGCAGGTCTTCATTAATTCAAGCATGACATCAGGTGCCTCCTATTGCGCCAGGTTTTGACCCGTTGGGCAGCAGTGCAGGCGATGGGTTCACCGAGCTCGAGGGGTCCGTCACCTGGTTGGCCGTCGAGTTTGTCGTTCTTGTGCCATTTGCCGGGAATGCTGTCGCTACTGTCTGGCTAGTTCAGAGAGCATCGGTGTTTGCATGCTGCTGATCCTCCATCATTGGAGTGTCGTTGGTGATTTCTGCTTGTTGCTAGGTGCTCTTACTCTGTTCACCATTGTTGTCACCGCAAGGTATGTGATCTTCTGAATGGTGGAGATGCGCTGAAAACTCGTGCGAGGTTTTCGCCAGGTAGTTAATGCGTCGGTTGTCCCTCGAGCACCGCTATGTGCTAATTCGGAGTGTTATGCCGAGCAGAACGTAGGAGGCTAACAAGGATGAGGTGCGGGACAATAGGACAAATGGTTGTTTTCATTCAGTAGTAAGTGTACTTAGATGAAAAATGTCGAGTCAGCAAGCACATGTATACGATGCTGAGAATGAGAATGAGGTATCTGTTGGGTCCTTAACGCTTGAGCCGAGCAACGCATGCCAGGTCCTACCATGAGTGGCTGCTTCAACAAGCTCTAAGTAAAAGTCAGGGGGCTTCAAGAATATCAAAGCGCGGCTTTATAAAAGCCTAGCGCTGTCGAGAAGTCGATCAAAAAATATCAAAACATCAATATGGATCGCGACACTTCTGTCGATCATTTTGGAATGTGGTCGAAGTTGTCCGAACCTTTTGGAATGGAACATCGGAGGTCGAGATAGGTGGCCAAAATGTCCTCGGCCAAAGAACGTAAATTTTTTTAGGTCGTCGTGCGGTGGGCCATGAATGTTAAAATAGAAATTCCCACTCATGGAGTTTAGGGACTTGTGTACATCATGGACATAAGAGGTTGCAATGTGAAGGTTAAGATTAGGGAAAGTTAGAACATGATTCTACAAATGGGGACAAAAAACAGGTTTGAAGAAATGAAGGTGTTTTGATCTTGATCTTAGAACTAGTGGCATCCAGTGTAACAGATTGGTACGGGAAGCTTCGCCCACTGGGCCAAAACCATGGAATTTGAGGGTCTCCAAACCTCAACTATTGCATCCAACCGCCCATAGGCCAGGGATCCATTCAAGACATGTGGAGAGGTCGGCCCGCGCTACACTCCTCCCACCTAGGAGTGGACCGACGTCCATGTAAGGACTTGAACCCTAGTGGCGCTCTTATACTAATATAACAAACTGGGATGAAAAGCTTAGTCCACACAGCCAAAACCGCAGTGATTGAGGGTTTTTGACCCTCAACCCATACCGTCCAACCGCCCCCAGGCTAGGGACATGATGAAAGCCGTGTGGAGAGGCAAGCCCGCACTACACCTAGCCCGAACCTGGGGCCACTTGGTAATTTCTCGCTCTTTGTGGGGTGCCTGGATGCTGTTCGTTTCGGTAGTTATGTATCAAACCGAACAGAATGAGCAGGTACAGTACAGCTTCTAAATGCTGTTTGTTGAGTTCGCTTGTTGAGTTGGCCAATTTCCGGCTTTGCTTTTTTTCCCCCTGCAAACTGCCGTTCAAGGAGGTGGTGTTCAATTGCTAAAGCACAACTCAGTAACATTTCTATCTCGTTGTACCGCTCCCAGCTTCCATGGCCCTATCAACAACGCCCCACTGTACCCATCCAACTGCTTTCTAGTGTCAACCCAGTGGCCGGGTAACGCCCATAGGGATGCTGATGGCAATCGAAATGGTGCATGGGGGTATCCATAGCTGTTTTTCTCCCTCTCAAATTGCGTTCAACAATCGTTGTTTAACTTGCTTAGCACAAAACAACTGACATGGGTCATGCGAGTGCTGCATGGAACTTCAGCATGTAGTACTTGGGGGAGAGTGAGACCTCGATGAAATCGATGCAAAAAAGAAGATTGGACAGAGAAACAGAGAAGTCTCCATGGTACCCATGACTTGCATCGTGTTCTTGGATAGAACACTTCCAACAATCAGGGCGCGCTCCAACGATTCATGTTCAATTACCCAAACAAACATCATCCAGGCGCAACCGTGGTTTCTTCTCCGCTGCCCTCAGCAGCCCGGCTGCCCGTCTGTTGAAGTCGGAGGTCTGCCGGCGCAGTCCAAGCATGCAGCGACGCCACAGCTGTGCCGCACCGCTGTGCGTTTTCGCTTCTGCTGAAGACGAAACGGCATGAGCAGATGTAGAAGAACCGATGCGAGCGAGGAAGGACTGGCGGAGGGTGGGGAGCAAGCGTTCCACAGATGTCGCCCAAAACAGCCGAAACCCTCAGAGCAGCTTGGTTTCAACACCCCCTTCGCACAAAAGAATCAAATTCCTTGCATGGACGCAGCACAGCACAGCTCTCACGTTGTCTTGCCGCGCAAGAAATTTCGTTTGGCGCAATTGAAGGCGGTTGCTGGGCTGCGATTCGCATTCACAACCCATATCATGGCTACCATATGACAGTGTATGATCGCAAACCGCAGTCAATCACATGTGCTACGGGCAAACTGTCACAGTCTGTGGTCTCTGCTTCCTCTTTCCATGCAGCAACATCACCTCCCCCTCCCTTGTTACTCCATCTTCTTTGCGTACTCATTCGGGGTCGGCATCGGCTACATCGCCAGAGCAAGCGCCGCACTTTAGGAACTAAAAAAACAACGGTGGTGTGCTACGACCACTTCATTTTCAACAACATTCCTTGGACCAAAGACAACATCATGAGTGACCGGTGCACGCAAATTTGGACTGAAAAGAAGGCATTCCACAGGGAAAGGGCGCGATGGATTAGAGATGGGGGTTTCAACCAGCAGCAGCAGCAGCAGCAGCAGCAGCAGCCGCAGGAGGACCAGACAAAGCAGGGCAACCACCAAGCCGAGGGACAGCACAGCAAGGAACAAGCAGCAGTCGCTGGAGATTTCTGAGCGAGGCAGTGTCGATAGGGTTGGGGGTGACGCATCGCAATAGACCAAATGTTCTGGCTCACGGGCTAGATTCAGTGCCACATCCTTAGTGTGTCTGCCACAGTGACTAGCACCCGACACACGTTTCATTCCCAAGGTGGTTAGAAGAAAAAGTAGCTCCAGCACGAGTGTCCAAGTAAACAGTTGCCTGTGGAAAACACTTATTCAACTGGCAAACCAATGAACATTCTTGTAAATTGTTCTAAAGAAGAACAATTTATGCGGAAAAAGAAATTATTCCGCAAGCCAGGACAGGCACGTTGGAAAATGGTGTGATTCCGCCACCCACGGCACAATAGGGTGGAAGAATCAGGAAAAAAATGGAATGCAATGGAGTGGAATGTTAAAAACTTCAAGAGAATTTCAAAGGATTCTTTTTATTTCAAGAATGTTGGAAAATGGTGGTTATAACTCCTGCCTGTCGCTTTGAGCCCATGGCGAGAGGCGGCAGGCTAGAGTGGAGAAAGAGAGAGAGAGAGAAAAAAAGGCCTTCCTCACCGGTAGTCAAACTGGCGAGTCAACAGAAGAGAGAACATTTTCTTTCTCGTGTCTGGTGAGGTTGCACACTTGCCAGCCCAACCTGCAACACAAGGATCCCTTCCCAACCCAACCTGCAAGACAAGGATCATGACTGGATTTACCGGTCGTGCGTGGATTGCCCAACCTGGATTTTCAACTGACCCACCAGCCTCAGACGGCAAGTTGAGGCCGTTTTGGCACTTAGGGCAAAAGAGGTGTCCACCTGCGGTTGCTTATAGGATGATCGACCTCTTCATGCTGAACATGTCAGAACTGATTGCCTGAGTTAGGAAAGTCAGGTGGGCAATTCAGAGCCAAATGTTTTCTGACCTTCCATGTGTGCTTTCCGCCTTTCCAGCACAGACAGCAGATTTCCACCGCTTTTGCTCTTTTCTTACCCGACCGCCCTACCAAAAAACTGCAATACAGCAACTCGGCAACCGAGAACAGGGTGTCTGAGTTACATTTTTGGTGTTCGAGGCAAACTGATGAACCTACCAGCAAATAGGGGGGGGGGGGGGGGGGGTGTTTTCTAGCAGGTTCATGGACATGACAACGGTGAAGAGAAGATTCCAACCACCCCAGTTTCATCACCTGCACTTCAGAAAAGTGTGGAAATCCTTTTTTGGTTTGTTATTGTGCCTTAATGTACTCCAGCAGTGCCAAATAAACGAGGAACCTCTCTTGTGAGTAAAAAGTCATTCCAAGTCAGCCATTTTCTCAAGATTTGCCTGTGACCACTGTCACTTCGTCAAAGTGCTAAGGACTCTCGCTGTTCCAATTATGCTGAGATTTAGAGATTATAAAGACTTAACTTTATGCTTTTCAATGGGCCATCAAGCCGCACTGTGAGTGGTCGACGAGCGCCGCTGTTGAAGTAAAAACTTGTGCCCATATCCCTGAATCTTATGCGACAAAAACCCAAGATCAAGTTTTGCACATGCAAAATTCTGCTCCAAGCTTTCATACTGCCATATTCAGTGTGTTTCAACCTTCCCATAGGGCCATTGCCATTCATACCACTGTTTTGGGAGCTTGAGTGGGACGGGGGGTACCTCTGCAGCAGCTATGGCAACTGCTTTGATCAAGGATCATACTGCATAGTATGATTCTTTGTTGTTGAAAAGCTTAAGGCTGCATCTCATTTCATGAGTAAGAATCAATGAATTTTTTTGGTGTGTCTGAGGTAGTGAAAGGAGGAAATACTACGCCTAGCTTGGTTGCAACATATGCACAAATTCCAGCGTCAGCATCTACCTGGCTGCCAATCCAGGCACGTGGCAAGAAAGCCACAATGACCACTATGGAAAAGAAGAATCTACCCGGATGCCTTACGTCCGCACACAAAAACCAGTGATGCTTGGTGAGCGTCATGTGTTGGTCAAGTACCTTACCACATTATGCTTCGTAATCACTTCCGCAAGCTTTGCATGGGTGGGAGTGGGACCAAGCGTGTATCACCCATGCAAAGAAATTGGTGGGGTAACTTACTGTGGTTGACGTGCTGGTTCTCAATGTCTTGATGGACACTCACAAAACAAACAGCACCACGTGATTTCCTTGGCAGCTCATGTGGGAGTGCTCAAACTCAAGGAGGTAACGTTCAAGCTCCCCCACGAGATGCTTTGTCATTCGCGCAACATTGAAGGGAAGGACGCCATGTTTGTGAACATCACCACTTTGCTGCTGATGGATAAGAAGGGCAAGGAAAATATGACCGCATCGCAAAAGAAGAAACTGCAAGCGTGCTTTCATCGCAGTGAGGCAGACCATCTCATCCAAAAAAATTCCACATTGAGGAAAATTTTGTAGCAACACAAGAAATTGCACTCATCCAAGGGAGGATCTTACAACTCTAGGGGTGATCCATTGGCTATTCGCACTACACCAGCCTCCCAGAAGCTGTCTGTGCTTACGGCAACAATCAACAAGAAAAGCTCCCGATCAATCGAACATTAAATCCAGTGCTTTGTTTTACCTATCCTCCCTTGTTGAATGATTTGAGACACTTGAAAGAATCATTTCCAAAGATGTTCTCATGGGAGAAAATAGGGCACTGTAGACAGCGGGAAAAGAGATCGTCAGATTTTTCACTCAGCGAAAGAATGAGGATTTCAATGTAAAGTTCACCAATTCAGTTTATGTTCCAAAGATAGGGGCAAATGTGTCTTTTAGCCTGTTGGAAAACAATGGGTGCAAGGTGGAGTTGGATGGGAGGGAGTGCAACATCTTGAATAAGGAGGGTGTCCTCAGTTCCACTGTGTTCCTTGAGAGGATTCTCTAGCATTTTTTCGCAAATGCCCCAATGGCAATGGGTTGTGCAACCGTCTTAGGGAGGTGATAACATGGGGCATCTTTGGCCATCTTGGGTGTAACAACTTGAAGCCCTTGGCTTCTAAGGAGATGGAGAGTAAGCTACTCAAGGATCTCTCATACATGGCGCATTTTGCAAGGATTTCATGAAGGGAAGTAAACATCATGGGGCATTTGGGGCAGTGTCAAAGTGCCATGAAAGACAGTTTCTTGAGCTTGTGTACACGGACTTGTGTGGTCAAATTGATG
>SZWC01006795.1:8736-34424 GCA_023375785.1 Penium margaritaceum | reverse complement strand
CTGGTGGAATGCGGGCTGTACCACAGAATGGCATGCCCCACTTGCCATTTTTTCCATCAGCACTACCTTAAAAGAGGATGTGAAAACCATAAAACTGAATTGACCATTCCAAAGTAGCCCTCATCAAATAAAGAACTTCCATATGCATGTAATAGAATTGCCTTGCCTTCTATGATGGAATTTTGGTGATGATTCTCAACCCATCATAGAGGGAAAGATGAGAAGGAATTCAGAAAATTCAAGCAGAGCAATAACTATATCAGAATTGCATGTACAGTGTGAATGATGTTCTCGGAATTAAGGCAAGTTTTTTTTATTTTTACGTACTCAATTACTTTGGCTTTTTTCAGGATGTTGGTGAGAAAATGGACTATGTCCAGCATTTAAGATTTGCACTAGCATGTCACAATGTCTTTGAATGTGGGTATGAGACAAAGAGATTGGAAGGAAGGTAAGATGGATATCAGGGAGGTGGTGTGGTTTTTGGGCTCCTTAAGCATTCACCATTGGATGATTCATGATGCCACATGAAGATTCTGGCGGATTGGACAAAACCACAGTGTGTGAGGGTCTAAAATCCAAGAGCACTCGGTTGCTCCCGCCGACAGTCTGTGGCAGCATGCTAGAGACACATGTGTGAGCATTGTGGGATTTATTGATTTGTTTATGAGTCTTGTCTTTCTATCATTACACTTTCGTTGTCATCTTTGGATTTTTTGTGATAATAGTATTCTCCAGGATGTCTCACTCATCTGAAATTTAAGATGTTTTTTGTGGAAATATGTGTGCATTTTTTTCTTTGTTTCTCTTATTCATGTCAGATAAAGAAACGTTACCTCCGCAAAACATGTCTTTGTTGCGTAACATGGTGCTTTATAAAGAAGCATTTATGCAAGATCATCCCAAAAAAAACAGGGGTTGTGAATTGATGATGCTATCTGTTGAAAGTAGTCTCAAATGAGATTTTTTTATCCAGTAAGTTTTCAACAATGTAATTGCAATCAATTTTTGTGTACATTATTCCTTAGGTTGAGCCCCCCCTCCCCCGACCCACCTACAGGTGGGAGGGGGGAGCTCCTGTTGTCCTATCCTTCACGGGAAATGCTCTGTCTCTCCCGTGTTTTGTTGTTATGTGTCAGTGATGTATACCTGTGCTTGAAAGCCTCATTTTTCTACCAGCTGCAACTCAGCTGGTTGGTATCTCTTCACTTCTTTTCTCGCTACAGTGCACATTGCATCATCTCGTCTGAGGCTCTCGCCCATGATGTTATGAGACTCTCCCGCCTTTCTGGATGGCACTCGCTGCCATGGTCTATCAGATTGATTTCCCATAACAGTAGTTTTTTTCATGTCCTCATTGCACAAGGATGGTCGCGTCCACTTCACTCAGGTTGGGGTTTGCAGAACATTCTTGTCTCCTGACCCCAATTCCTGGGGTTCTCACATGGATAATTTTGATGCGGGCATGACCCAGGATTTCCTGCATGGAAGCCAAACAGGATTCATATCATGACTGCAAGGAAGTGGACGCACTTAATGACACAGAAGTGATGAACTTTGTGAATCCTCGGTTCCTTGAACTGCGGTTTCTCAGTTTGTGAGCAGGAAATGCTGTTTGTGATAGTCAGGCCCACCTGAGTATCTCCCCCAAAGAGGTTAGCCATAGCTTGTGTTCCCGCTATTGCAACTTTGGTGTGTGGTTTGAATAGCCTTCCCCTTTGGCGGAGGTTAATGCTTTTAATAATGTATTCCACTACCACGCAACTCCACTTGATCACTTGCAGGGTCTAACCGGGCCATCCTTACATATCAATATCATGGGGGAACCAGCAGTGGGTTGAGAGAATAAGGAAAATGAAGTTTTTCCAGAGTTGGGCATGGGGCATGGATTTTGGCAGCATGGAGGATTGCAGGTGCACGGTCGAAGAAAACATAATGGAGCGGTGTTGAATGGATGACATGCAAAAGCATCATTTCCTTTCTATGTGAGAGCCACCTGCGCTCCATGGCATAATGGTGAGGTGTCAGAGAATACAAGTTAGACAGGGGAAAGATGGTCTGATTAACATGGACGGCTTGAACGAGCAATACATATCACATATCTGTTGCTATCAAAAACTCGTTACAACAACTGGCCTACATGGTGGAAGAATATGAAGCTACAGAGGAATGAAAAATCACCATTGAATTTCTACAACAAACTGGCAGTGCATGTGCATCAGTACATGATATCCGTTCAACCTTATCAAAAAGATGCACATGAGTTATGCCCAACAGGAGAAACTTCATGAAAGTTCTTGTACGTGCATATCAAGGTTGAGTTCACTTCAGATAGTGATTCTTTACTGCATGGTACAAACAATGGTGTTTGGCATATCAACCCACTTCCTGTCGTTCAATTAGGGGGCAAGATGGTGATTTGCAATACGGGGGCCCACGAACTCCTTAAAAAAAGGGTGCAAGGAANACATATCTGTTGCTATCAAAAACTCGTTACAACAACTGGCCTACATGGTGGAAGAATATGAAGCTACAGAGGAATGAAAAATCACCATTGAATTTCTACAACAAACTGGCAGTGCATGTGCATCAGTACATGATATCCGTTCAACCTTATCAAAAAGATGCACATGAGTTATGCCCAACAGGAGAAACTTCATGAAAGTTCTTGTACGTGCATATCAAGGTTGAGTTCACTTCAGATAGTGATTCTTTACTGCATGGTACAAACAATGGTGTTTGGCATATCAACCCACTTCCTGTCGTTTAATTAGGGGGCATGATGGTGATTTGCAATACGGGGGCCCACGAACTCCTTAAAAAAAGGGTGCAAGGAAGTATGTTCAAATCCAATGTCATCATGGGGCCAGAATCGGGATTCAGCCACGGATTCACCACTCTAATGACTTTTGATTTTTTAGTAATTTATAGTTTGATAGTTTTTTTTTTTTTTAAATCAATCCCTTTAACTCCTAGCAGGTGCTTCTCGCTTAACCCACTTGGTGAAGACTGCTCTGGATCACTACACGAGCAGTAATAAATCCTCGCAGGCTACGTGCATAACACCTAGACTACTCATTGGCTCATTTTCCATACATGTGTCTAAAAACACGATTTTATACGTTGTGTCATGAGTACACACTTGTGAAACATTCTCACATATTGTGGCAATGTGTTGCTGTCTGGTACACATTCTGAGAGCCACTTTGCTTCCAACTTGCATTGTATTCGATGCTTGTATTGCTTCTTTGATGGTGCACATGTGGTATACCCATATCCAGACTCTAGATCCTGACACACTTTGCCTTCACTTGCATTGCATGGTATGCTTGGCCAGTGCAGTAGAACGCATTAGGTCACAGCTGAGGGTCCCCATATCTAAAACCTAAGGTACCATGNTCTTCTTTTCAGTCCAGGCTAGTGTGCACTGTTCGTTCGTGATGCTCTGTTTGGTCCAAGAAAGCTTTCGCGACATGAAGTGGTCGTAGCACACCACCGTCTTTATGTCGTTCAGGAGTGCCGCCTTGTTCCTGGCGCAAGGGAAGTAGACGATGCGGATCCCGAATGCGAGCGCCAGAGAGGCAACAGCAAGCCTGATTACGGGATCAGCCAATGTGCGGTAAATGGGAGTGAGAAACCGCTGAACGGAGAATCTCGCTCCCATGTCGGAAGAGTCTTTGAATTCTCTTGAAGAGCACACTCTGTGGGTTCAGAAAGTACTCCAGCACGAGAAGGAGGGCCACTTAGAGCTTCCACAGTGTATTAAGGTGTGTCTCAGGGTGCGGAGGTGGATCTGAGGAAATAGGAGCACATTGCGGTCTTTTTGTGGTGCAGCTCAGCATGCCGGCCAAACTCTGCCAAAGAGAGTGGCATACCTTGCAAAACTCTGCGAGGTGACGTTTAGCTGAGGTTGCTCTTTGGACATCGAGAGCGGATCCTAACACGTTGTCGATGTACAGCGCAACACAGTATTTCGCGGCCAATGAGATTCTATGGCTGCGATTTGTTGGTTGTGCGACTCGTAGCTCAGCGAGGGACTCTGATGGCACCCCAGCGAAGCTTTTTCCTCTGCAACATAGAGCTTTCCTGGGTGGGTTGGGTTGCATGGTGAAGGCTGCATCCACACCCTTGCGCGTAGCGCAGGGGATGATGAAACCAAGCTGCTGTAACCGACTGTGAAAGAAGGCCGGCAATGGTGTCTCCCCAACCTTCGTTGTTTTTTCCTCGCTCGCATCGGTTCCTTCACGCCTGCTCGTGCCGTTTCGTCTTCCCATCAGGGGGAAACGCACATCGGTGGGGCGCAGCTGTTGCGCCGCCGCCTGCGTGAAAACTAGAGAGTGTTCTACTGTTCACAATCGTGAACCTCCCCCATTGGCTCCTCGCGCCCGGCGAGAGGAGCCAATGGTGGAGGTCCACGATTGGAACCAGAACAAACATGTAACTTAGTGTTCAACCGGCGGTTTGCTTTATAGTTTTGCGCAGGTGAAATCATGGAATCATCTGTGGTTGCAAAACTCAAGAAATTTGGCTGACGTGGCAGTCGACGTAAGCTTTTGAGAAGCTGCCACGTGGTGATAGATAGAAAAACGAAAGAGGTTTTTCTAGTTCGGTTGATCGAAACGGAAAATAAATGTCTGTTTCGTATGAAGAAACAGAGAAACCCATTTCCGTCAATGGAAAAGTCCTCTTTTGTCCATGGTTTAGCTGTTCCTAGTTCATCCAATAGAACAGAAATTCCTATTTCATCAACAGAAACTGTCTCGTTTCGTTCACCAAACAGAACTTTCCAGTCGCATCTAACAGAGAAACCTGATTCGGTAACACCGAACAAGAAAAAACAAACAACAACCACGTGACTTTGACCGTCACGTGAGTGATGACGTGCTTCCTGGTTATGTAGCCTCATCCTGTCTCGAAAACTACTTCCGGCAGACATCCGGCTTCGATGAAAGAACATCCGCGCTGCTGAGAACGGCGGAGAAGAACCCGCCACTCAACGATCAAGCCGTGGTTGACATCCAATCAGCCATCAAGGCTACCTTTTCACCAGTGGTTCCCGGGTGTTACATCTGAGTTCACCAAGAATGCATGTATAATGCAGAAGGATATAATCATGGAATAACACATGATAAAATCGAGGAGTTTAGGCTGAAACCTGGGTTCCTCCATCCGGAGTTTAAACATGCACTTTCTTACTCCATGACTCGAGTAGAGTTAGGCAATAATAACTTCACCGCCAACCTGGCCTTGGCTATGAGCCTTTCTCCACAAGCTCACAGGCTCTTCTCAACCACCGTATCCTATGTCCAATATTAGACATATGAGCACTACATCAAGCAAGTCTAATAATAGAAAAAAAGATATCCAATTTAGCCATAGAGAAAACACATCTTCCACATGTGGGGTTTCCATGGGGTCCATTAGGAAAAACATCACTTTTCACATTCTGGGATGACACCATGTATCAAGAGAATTCCCAATAGATCTGATATATCTAGTAACCGTTCTTTAACAACGCCGTATCCATTGCTTTCGTGCTTTGAATCTAAAATACGCATAAGTCAAAAAAAAATCAACAAGGTATCCAACAACAAAAACAACGCACAAACACCATGCCGACGCTGCATACAATGCAGCGGTGGACTGCTCATGTCATTACTTCAGTCGAACAGTCACAAACCCCTCTTTTGAGGGGTTTCTGACTGTTCCAAGGAGGGGATTGCGTGGGGTTTGGCTGGGAGGTCCAAGACACCCCATGTGTTCAAAAGGAACCTGCTGGGTCCCGCTACAGCGGGACGGCGGGGCCCAATAGGTGCCCGTGCAAAAACAAAACCCTTAACCCTGAATGTAATTCAGGGTAGGGTTTGAACCCTGTTTTTATAGTAAACAGGGTTTACTATATTGGACAGGTGTTTTCGTAAACGCGTGCGGAGACAAAACATTGGACAGGTGTTTTCGCGCAGTCGCGATCGATTCGGAGAAGCGAATGTGGGGGGGGGAGAGTGGGAAGGGAGGGGGTGGGGGGTTCACCGCTCGATCGTGATCTCGCGAGGGAGCGAGAGTGGCAATCGAGAGACGGTCTCATGGCCATCTTCGTCATGCCCGATTAGCAATGCATTTCACTGATCGAGCAAGGCGAGCGAGCCGGATACCTCGTTAGTATGTTTTACAATGCTGGATATGGCAAACATAAAGTTCTGCTCATGGAAATGGCATCGTCAACCCTTCGGGCGCATGGATTTCCTGGCTGTTTAGCCCTTTCACATTGCAAATAGAAAGCATCCCATGCCTCAAAGTATGAAGGTGCTTCACTATGCATGAAAGATTTCCCACTACTGTGATGAGAAATTCCCCTTTATTTAAGTTTGCATGTCATATTGATATGTGTCGTTGGGAAGCGTGATGTACCTTGAACATGTTGAAAGTACATGTTACAAAGGTATTGAACTTTCCCTTACAATAGTTCACAGATTCCTTTGTTTACATTCATGAGGAGAAAATTCCATATACTTAGCACATGACATGGGCGAGGTGTGCCTAATGCTTGTTATGTGCAAGATCTTTTACTACCCAATAAACATTAATGGAAAGTCTATGCAGCAGGTTGGGGCAACAGTATTGTTGATGCAGCGTGCGGGCTTCCACGCTCGTTGCTTAAGTCCGCTGCCCCCTCAGTCTGCTGCTTTAGAGTCTAAGTCTGGAAGCTCTGGGTTTGTTACTCAGAAACGCGCGCGCCAGAGTTAGCGCCAGAAAGCAGCTGAAAACTGATAGTAACTGATTAGGAATGAAGAATAAACAACAATGGGAGACCCCTCCAAGTTCTAGGCCCCCCCCCCACTAGTGTAGAAGTTGTTACTCAACTAACCAGCCAATCAGAAAATAGCTGTGGACCTATTTTCTGGCAGGCAGGGTTTTCTCGGTGAGCCCTGCCAGACGCCCGACAGCCCAAAACCCGAGTGTCGTCCGTTTTGCACGAAAACTGGACCATACCATAATACCGATGCTGCGAACGCAGTCGTGCGGTCAGAATCATCTAGAAAAATAGTAGCAAAGAGTTATGGCTGCCCGAACCCAGGCAGTGCCTACGGTGGTCTGTGACGCCGAACAAGACCATGCAGCACGCAACACGAACCCTAGGCAGAGCATGACGACGCAGACGCGACGGGACGCGCTGGACGCATGCAGACAGCAATTTGCGGTGGCGGTGACCGCCGGCGGCACGACTTCCAAGGAGGCCTGCCGATGGAGCTGAGCACGTCGCCGGAGAGAGGAGGTTCCAGCGAACTGCGAGTAGACCTCCGCGTGCGTCGGCTCCACCGGATGACGCTCCATCAGCGTCGAGTCTCGCCGTCAGTCATCAGCACGCCCATGTACACAAGCCGGGAGGACACAACAGAGCACAATGAGGGATGCGTAAAAAACCCACACTCCCCCATGACTCACAAGCGTAGTGTACATGGACGGGCAGAGAAACGATCAACATCCAGACTCCCCCAAGGTACACAGGGACGCACGAAGAGACCAAGAGGACGACTCACGGACGCACGCCAACTGAACTCACAGCCTTCTTGAAGGAGTCCCTCTTCAGTGCCTTGGTCAGGAAGTCAGCCAGCTATCCTGCTGTCTCAACCCATATGATGCTGATGCTGCCGTCATACAACAATGAACGTACAAAGTGATACTCAACATTGATGTGCTTTGTGCGTGTGTGATGTACACCGTCATTATCGGTGATGGCCATGGCACTCTCATTGTCACAATGCAAGGTGATGGATGCGACAGACTGATGCAACTCGGACAGCAGACGACGCAACCACACACTCTCACACGCGCCCGAGCAAAGGGCCACGTACTCAGCCTCAGCAGTGGTGCATGCAATGCACTCCTGCTTGCCACTACGCCAAGACACAGCTGTGCCCCCGACCAGAAAAATCCAGCCAGTGCGACTCTTACCGTCTGGACTGCCGGCCCAGTCACTGTCGATGTAGCCCACTGCGACGACGGACGGCTGACGGCGGAACATGAGACCTCACCGAGGGGTCGAGACGACATAGCGCAGTACTCAGATCACGGCCTCAAAGTGGAGGTGACGCGGCTCTTGAGAGAACTGGGCCAAGAGGTTGATGGCGAACGCGATGTCTGGACGCGTCGTCGTCGCGAGGAACATCAGTGACCCGATGACCCGGAGATACGTGGTCACATCAACTGGCTCCCCCACAACAGCTGGGTCGTGACTTTTCAGCTTCACCTGGCCATCGGGTAACATGGGTGAGGATGCGCTAGGCACGAGGGGCAAGTCCTTGGCGAAGCGAGTGGACAAGGTCTGCACATAGGCAGCCTGGTGGACGTGCAGGATGCCCTGGGAGCGATCATGCTCGAGCTCCATGCCCATGAAGACTCGGGCAGACCCGAGATCCTTCATCTGGTAGGCGGCGTGCAGCAGGTCCTTGACGCGCTGGATGGCTGCCGCGTCTGGCAACGCAATGAGGAGATTGTCGACGTAGACCAGAACCGCGGCAAAGGTCTAACCTTGCGGGCTGACGAACAGTGCGGGGTCGGCGGTGCTGCGTTGGAGGCCGCCACGGAGAAGCGTACTGCTGATCTCCTGGTTCCAACACCGAGGCGACTGCTTCAAGCCATAGAGGGCCTTCCGCAGCCGCCAAACTCTCCCAGTGTCGTCGTCGAAGCCTAAGGGCTGCGTCATGTAGAGCTCCTCACCCTCCAGTTAGCCATGGAGGAATGCGTTGCTCACGTCCATCTGATGCAGCTCCCACCCGTGCTGGGCAACCAGGCTGAAGAGCGCCCGGCTAGTGGAGAACCAGCCAACTGGGGCGAAGATTTGGTCGTAATCGACCCCAATGACCTGAGCGAACCCCTTTGCTGTGAGACGGGCCTTGTACTTGTCCAAGGATCCGTCACACTTCCACTTACGCCGAAAGACCCACTTGGCACCAATGGCCTTCCGACCTGGAGGGAGGTCGACGAGGTCATACACGTGGTGCTGTCGGATAGCAGCGAGCTCCTCGGCATAGGCAGCATTCCACTGTGCGGCCTCAGGGGAGGCTCGAGCCTCGCGTAGGGTGGAAGGGTCCTCTGGGCGTGCTGTGGACCAGACTGAGAGGGCGTGTGCATCACGAGCCCCAGGTGGGATGCGTGCGAGTGCAGCCACAACAGCATGCCGATGCTCGTGATGAAGCATGGCGTACCCCGATGCAGAGCCCGGGTGAAGGTCTGCGATGATGGCAGAAGTGGTCAGGCCGAGAGCCTTTGTGCCAGGGTCCCCACTCACGACCGTGGGAGTGGAGGAGACACGTGGAGCCACAAGGGGTCGAGGTGCCACAGGACGGGGAGTGACGGTCTGTACGCTCACTGTCGGCCGAGGTCAAAGGTTGCCGCCTGGGCCACGTGTGTAGCGCGGTCGGGCAGAAGATGGTGCTGAGTCCGACTGGGCGACGGAGGCGGACGTGGCTACTGGTCCGGAGAGCCAGCAGACGCAACAGGCGCTGCTGGGCCAGAGGGGCCAACGAACACAACTGAGGCTGCCGGCCCGAAGGGGCGAGTGGACGCGACTGGGACTGCTGGCCCGGAGGGGCGAGCGGATGCGACTGAGGCTGCTGGCCCGGAGGGGCTAGTGGACGCGACTGGGGCCGTCGGCCCGGAGGGGCCATCGGAAGCGACTGGGGCTACCGGCCCGGAGGGGCCAGCGGACGCAACAGGCGCTGCTAGGCGAGAGGGGCCGGCGGACACAGCTGGGGCTGCCGGCCCGGAGGGACGAGCGGCCGCGACTGGGACTGCTGGCCCGGAGGGGCGAGCGGATGCGATTGGGGCTGCTGGCCCGGAGGGGCCAGCGGACGCGACTGGGGCCATCGGTCCGGAGGGACCAGTGGATGCGACTGGGACAGCTGGCTCGGAGGGGCCAGCGGACGCGACTGGGGCTGCCAGCCCGGAGGGGCCAGCGGACGCGGCTGGGGCTGCCGGCCCGGAGGGGCCAGCGGACGCGACTGGGGCTGCCGGCCCGGAGGGGCCAGTAGACGCGACTAGAGCAGCTGGCTCGGAGGGGCCTGCGGACGCGACCGGGGCTACCGGCTCAGAGGGACGGAGTGATGTGTCACCCGGAAGCAACAGGGCGGAGGACGGACTCACCACTCCCCCACGCGACGGGAGGGACACGGACGAGCCGGAGCGGATGAGGTCGCGGGGAAATAGGTCCTCAAAGAAGAGGGCATCGCGGGACTCGACGATACAGTGTTGGGATGGGTCCCAGAAGCGTCAGGCGTTGGACTAACGAGACACGCCAAGAAAGGTGCAGGGGTGTCCGCGGGGGGCGAGCTTGCCACCCTGCTGTGGGGCGGGCAGCCACACAACGGCTACGCAGCCCCAGACGCAAGCCGGGCGAAGGTCAGCACGCCGACCACACCAATACTGATAGGACGTGGACTGGCGGGGAAGGGGACCGTGGGGAACCCGGTTCCAGACCCAGGTCATGTAGACCATGGCTTCAAAATAGACGCCATCGGAAAGACCGGACTCGACCCGCATGGTGCGGACGGCATCGGCCATGGTACGGTTCCACCGCTCGGAGACGCCGTTCTGGGCGGGTGTGTAGGGCGCAGACGTCTCATGACGGATACCGCGGGAGGCGAGAAGCATCGTGGCCTCACCCAGGTACTCGCCACCGCGATCGGAGCGAAAGCGGCGAAGGGGGCGGCCACATTCGCGCTCAGCGAGGACAAGCCAGTCCTGAATGGTTCGAGCGATATCGCTCTTCTGCCGGAGGCAGAAGACCCAACGATAGCGAGAGTAGTCGTCCGTAAGAGTGAGGACATAGCGGCCATGCTCATCGACGGACTCGGTGGGGAGAGGGCCCATGACGTCCATTGGACAAGGTCAAGGGGGGCGGACGCACGAAAGGAAGATAGGGGGTACGTGGACCGGTGCATCTTCCCCTGAGCGCAGTCAATGCACTCAGTGGGACACAGGAGAGGGAAAGTCTCCGGATCAAGGCCCTTCGCCGGCTAGGTGCGGAGCATGCTTACTACTGCGGCAGAGTGAACGTGGTAAAGGCGGCGGTGCAAGAGGCGGGTGTGCTGAGAAGAAAGCATGCTGGTAACTAACACATGGCCGGTCGTAGCCGACAGGGAGGAGACGGGAAGGGAGGAGGAGAGGCGGGGAACGTGCCACAAGTTGCCACAGGCGGTGGCATGCAGTACAACAAGACCCGACGGACGCAACGACACAGTGCCAACACCACGTGAGTGCACAATGTCCATGCTCATGCGGTCAAGGGCAGTCACGGACAAGAGGCTGAGCTCGAGACCAAGGACGAAGAGAACATCAGTCAGAAAGACGTCACCGGCTGGACCACGGAAACGAACGACGCCTACCCCACGGACAGGCAACAACTGTCCGGAGCCCGTCCGGACACCGGAGACATCGCCGACGGGACCGAGCATACTGAAGGCCTCGCGAGAGGCCGTCATGTCATGCGTGGCCCCGGAGTCCATGATCCAGGTCTCAGCAGGGTCCTGGACAGGGGTCGCCAGATCAGTCACGGTCACATGGCAGCAAGCGGGGGACGCGGACACGGTGGAAGGAGGCGCGACACGAGACTTCCAGTTGTCAAGCCATGCAATGTCGTCAAGGAGTGGGGTGGGGGAGATCACGAGAGACGACGAGATAGACGAGGGAACGGAACATGACAGCAGCTCAGTCTCAGTCATGTAGGGATGGACCGGAGGGAAGGAGGTGACGCAACTCGCACTTCCCTTGAGAGGAGGGCGAGGGAGGCCAAGCTGGAGCCCAATGAACTGCTCCAGCTGACACTCTCGGGATGACGGCCCAGGAGTGGAGACGGAATGCAGAGTGACGGCGCCGGAGCCCGGGTAGTAGGAGGGCTGAGCCGGCAAAGGAAGCGGAGGTGCCGACGGCTGAGGGTAGTACTGATGTGGGTAGTACTACTGCAGGGCGGGTGTCTGCAGGACAGGCGGAGCTGTCGAAGTGGCAGAGCTGCCGGACGAGGTCGGAGTGGCAGGATCAGCAGCAGCGACGGCGGCAGAGGCAAGGCGGCGCTCCAGCTGGCGTCGTATGGTGGCGATGATGCGGGCCTCATCCGTCGGGAGAGGGCACGTGTACCACCCGTGCCCGGGCTAGCCTTAGTTGTGGCAGACCGAGCCGTTACTGCTGGAACCGGTCGATGATTGCTGCTGCTGCTGTTGTGATGGACCCTTGCCCTTCTTGTTCTGGCTTTTCTTCTTCTTCCCCGAGGGCGATAGGATAGCTGCGACGGGGGAGGCAACGGCCACGGAGGGAACGGCAGGGGCGGCGACGGCAAGGGATGCAAGGGCCTCCGCGCGATGGAGCTGGGACTCCTGGCGAGCTTCCTCAATGCGGAGAAAGAGCTCATATGCCCAGGGCATGAGAGTTCCCTGGACCTCCATGGTGGAGAGTACGTCCTGAGGGTAATGGACGAAGATGTCCGCATATGCGCTGGTGGCGCCGCGCTTGATGGTGAGGAGCGCGGACAGAGGGGGCAGAGCAGATTTGCCGAGTCGACGGAGGATGTCCTCCGCCTGCTGCGAGTAGGCAGTGACCGTCTCGGTCTCCCCCATGTGCAGGGAGTTGAACTCCCGGAGCAGACGGCTGATCTCAGTGCCGCTGGACAAGCGATGGGGTCTGGTGAGGACGTGCCATGCGGCTGCAGGGTCTGGGATGTTGCCAGCGGTGATGTCGTCGAGGAAGGGTTCCAGGACAAGGCGGGAAGCTGGGGGGGCGACTGGTACAAGGGCGCGGACAGCGCGACCAGTGTCATATAGCTGATCGGCCTGGGTGGAGTCGTAAGGGAGGGTCTAGTAGGCCCACAGACCCTCACCCTGCGCCCAGATCCAGAAGCTGAGCTCACAGCTCCGGAACTGCTCGCCGGCCTGAAGCGACGGCGGCGGTGTCTCAAAGTCCTTCTGCCTACGGCCGGCACCCAGAGTGGGGCCAAGGACGGAGGTCACTGTCTGCCGTTGGCGCTGAGTCTGTTGCTGTGCTAGGTAGTACGTGGCGGCGGACACAGCGGGGCTAGCGTGCCCTAGAGGGATAAACGACAGTAGCGCACTGGTGGCAGTTTGGGAGGCGACTGGCTGTAGTGCTGCAAGCTGCTGTGTCAAGGCGGCAAGTTGTTGCTGAAGAGCAGCAAGTGGGTCAGGGTTGCGGCCAACGTTACCACTGGGCTGCTGCTGCTGCTGCTGCTGCTGTAGGGGTGGCGGCTGCTACTGCTGCAGCGGCGGCGGCTGCTGCTGTAGAGGCGGCGGCTGCTGCTACTCCAACGGCGGCGGCTGTTACTGCTCAGGCGGCGGCGGCTGCTGTTGCTGCTGATTCGACTGCTGCTGGTGCGGCGGCAGCAGCTGCTGTTGCCATGGCGGCGGCGGCTGCTCTTGTTGTTACGGCGGCGGCAGCTGCTGCTCCTGCGGCGGCGGCGGCTGCTGCTGCTCCAGTGGCGACAGGTGTTGCTACTGCAGCTGCTGCAACAATCGTTGCAAGAAAGGAGGGGTAGGGGTCCCCCCACCAGAGAAGGACCCCTCCTCGCCGAGACTACTAGCCATGTCGTAGTGTCCCTTGTTTATTCTTTCATTTTTTTGTCTTTGTGTTGCTGATGCTAGCAGGAGATTGGGGCACTGGGGAGTCTACCCACCCCTTTGGCCTTCCCCCTTTCCCCTTTTCCCCTCTTCTTTGTTTTTTTTGTGTTGATGACGTCAGTAGTGACATCAGCGTTGACGTCAGCAGAGGAGTGCTGATATCAGCAGTGGTGGATGTTAAGGCCGCCGTTGCTGCTGTTGGTGCTGATGCTGCTGCAGCTGCTGCTATAGTTGTTGTTGTTGCTGCTGCTGCTGCTTGCTGTTGCTGCTACTGCTGCTGCTACTGCTGCAGTTGCTACTGCTGTTGCTGCTGCTGCTGCTGTTGGTGCTGTTTGCTCCTGCTGCTGCTGCTGTTGCTACTGCTGCTGTTGCTGCTTCGGTTGCTGCAGCTGCTGTTGCTGTTGCTGTTGCTGCTGCAGTTGCACTTGCAGTTACTGTTGCTGCAAGCTGCAGCAGCTGCTGTGGCTGCTGCAGCTCGCTGTTGCTGCTGAGCGCTGCTACAGCTGCTGCGTGCTGCAGCAGCTGCTCGCTATAGCTGCGGGCTACTGTAGCGAGCTGTAGGGGTGGGGGATTTGTTTTTGTTGCCTTTTTTGTTTTTTCTTCCCTTGTCACAGCGGGCAGCGGGCGCCTGGCAGCAGCGAGCTGCTGCTCGCTGGCAGTAGCGGGCTGTTGCTCGCTGCTTGCTCGTAGCGAGCAAGCAGCCAGCAGTAGCAGCCGCGGCTGGCAGCTGCCAGCTGCTGCTCGCTGCTGCTGCTGCTGTAGCTGGCCGCTGCTGCAGCTCGCTGTAGCAGCTGCTGCAGCCTGCTGCTGCTGCTGCACGCTACTGCAGCTACTACGTGCTGCGGCTGCAGCCTGTTGCCGTTGCGGGCTGCTGCTACGCGCTACTGCTGCTGCTGCTGCGAGCTGCTGCTGCTGTGGGCTGCTGCGAGCTGCTCCTTCTGCCTGCTACTGCTGGTGGAGCCAGTCACTGCACCTGGGTGACGTTGCCGCTTGCGTCGTCGCCCACAGACGTCACACGCTGCCTGGCGCTCACCTCCTCGCATCACGCGTGGGGGTTAGTGCTGCCAAAAAAAATTCGGCAGCATTTCCCCTGGCCCAGTGGCCGTGGGAAAAATTCTGACGCCGCCACCAGGAGGGTCAATGCTGTCGGGAAAAATCCTGCAGCATTTCCCTTGCACAAGCGCGTATGGGGGTTAGCCGGCGTTGTCTGGCACCTGTTCGCCAGTCTTCTGCTGTTGCTGCTACGCTATGGCTCTGATACCGAAATGGAAAGTCTATGCAGCAGGTTGGGGCAACAGTATTGTTGATGCAGCGTGCGGGCTTCCACGCTCGTTGTTTAAGTCAGCTGCCCCCTTAGTCTGCAACTCTAGAGTCTAAGTCTGGAAGCTCTGGGTTTGTTACTCAGAAACGCACGCGCCAGAGTTAGCGCCAGAAAGCACCTGAAAACTGATAGTAACTGATTAGGAATGAAGAATAAACAACAATGGGAGACCCCTCCAAGTTCTAGGCCCCCCCCCACTAGTGTAGAAGTTGTTACTCAACTAACCAGCCAATCAGAAAATAGCTGTGGACCTCTTTTCTGGCAGGCAGGGTTTTCTCGGTGAGCCCTGCCAGACGCCCGACAGCCCAAAACCCGAGCGTCGTCCATTTTGCCCGAAAACTGGACCATACCATAATACCAACGCTGCGAACGCAGTCGTGCGGTCAGAATCATCTAGAAAAATAGTAGCAAAGAGTTATGGCTGCCCGAACCCAGGCAGTGCCTACGGTGGTCTGTGACGCCGAACAGGACCATGCAGCACGCAACACGGACCCTAGGCAGAGCATGACGACGCAGACGCGACGGGACGCGCTGGACGCATGCAGACAGCAATTTGCGGTGGCGGTGACCGCCGGCGGCACGACTGCCGAGGAGGCCCGCCGATGGAGCTGAGCACGTCGCCGGAGAGAGGAGGTTCCAGCGAACTGCGAGCAGACCTCCGCGTGCGTCGGCTCCACCGGATGACGCTCCATCAGCGTCGAGTCTCGCCGTCAGTCATCTACACACCCATGTACACAAGCCGGGAGGACACAACGGAGCACAATGAGGGATGCGCAAAAAACCAACAAACATCATTGTTAACGCATTTTCAACCATATGTGTCCCCTTTTTCATTTGCTTTTGAGTGCCATCTATATTTCCCTCTATTTGTGTAACGGGCTGAGTCTCCAGCTCCTGCTCTGAAGTCATCATTTGCAGAATGGTGTTCTCACTCCGCGTCAGGGGTTTACCCCCTTCGCAAGACTGAGGGGCAATCCTCATCAACGACCCAGAGCAGAGAGACTCGAATATTTGGAGTCTCCGGAGGCCCATTTCCGTTTTTAACCAAACCCCTGGTTTTGGGACCAAAACCGGGGGTTTTTACCTCGAACTCGTGTGTTCGCACGAGTTATTCCATTTGTTTTATGTCGAAGTTCGTCGTAAATGAACTTCGAGTTTCGTTTTGTCCTTCCAGCGCGAAATCGTCGCGTGCGACGCACGCTGGCGATTTCGCGCCAGCAAATTTGACCTCACCCTCGCTCCCCCTATCCCTCGTCCTCTCTTGCTCGTTTGCATGGAGGGCGAGGGGGGGGCGAGGGCACGAGGCCACGAGGCCTCGCCCTCGAGGCCCTCGTGGCCTCTCAGCCGCCAATCGGGCTGAGGCCGCGATCGGCGGCTGGTGGCTAGCCGGCCGGTGGCCAGCCGGTCACTTGGCCAGCCGTCGGCCGTCCGGCTAGTCGGCAACGAGCTGGCCGGCGGCCAGCGAAGTGCTGGCCGCCGGCCAGCCCTCGCTGACGCGAGGGGTGGTGCACAACCACCCCTCGCTTCAGCGAGGTGGGAGGGCCGAACCGGCCCTCCCGCTACATTCCTCCCCACTTATTATGAGCCGTCCTGGTTCATGAACAACAAGTAGGATTGTCAGTCAGTGAGTCATCAACATTGTGAAAGAAAATTAATGATTTCAATCACCAGCTAAACATGAACACGTGCATGGTACTTAGACCTAAGCTGCAGCTTGTAGGTCAGCACGGCTAGTGGCCTCCCCCCTTTAGGCTGGAGCATACGCGCGACAACCATGTTGGGCGTCCCCAACCTCCTATGGTCACTGTCCATGATTGCTGCCCTGTGGGAATGCTGTTCACTTTTCCCGCGTTCAGGTGGTACCTCCTGCCACGCGTCGATCTGAGCGAGCTACAAGCTCGCTCCAGTACTCGTTGACCACCCCTGTGGGCAACCGAGATTTGGACTCCCATGCATTCTGTTCAGGTCCACAACCGGCCCAATGAACGAGGTACTCCCTGACAACGCGCGACCGAAGAGTACGCTCTTGGTGCTGGAGTAGGCGAAGGAACTCGTATTGGCCGTCGGCAGCCAGGACTGCTGGCGGTGGCTGAACGGTTCCTTCTGCCGTGTACAGAGCCAGCAGGCTCACATGAAACACGTCATGTATCTTCATACTTGGCAGAAGTAGCAATAGGTATGCCACTGGCCCGATGCGTGCCACAATGGGAAACAGCCCAATCCACTTTGGTAGAAGTTTTCTTGCCCCTGGCGACTTCAACCGAAGGTTTTAAGTGCTGAGCAGCACTTTGTCGCCGATGTCAAACGACACCTCCCGGTGACCTTTGTCGGCATATGCCTTTTGTCGCCGCCGAGCTGCTTGAAGGTGACCCTTCGCCTCCTGTAATAAGGAGTCGATGCGCTCGGCAAAGGCTTGAGCGGAAGGAACCTGCCCTCCTGTACTCCCACTCTTCACCAATGAAGAGGGTACCACTGGATGCCGACCACTGTTCAACACGAACGGTGTGAACTGTGTGGACTCGTTCACCGAGTTGTTCACCGCAAACTCTGCCGATGCTAGGATTTCGTCCCAATCATGCATGGTAGGGTTAACGTACATGCGGAGCATCTGCTCCAGAGTGCGATTCATGCGCTCTGTTTGTCCGTCAGTTTGAGGGTGAAATGCTGTCGACATTTGCGACTCACTGCCGAAGTACTCGTGCATCTTTTGCCAGAACTTACTAGCAAGTTTTTGATCTCGATCAGAGACAATGCGCAACGGCAAGCCATGGTGCTTTACGACACCCTCAAAGAAGAGACGAGCGGTCTCCTCTGCGTTTACGTCAGTGGTTGTAGGAATGAAGTGTGTCATCTTCATCAAAAGATCCACAACCACTAGCATTGCATCATGGCCACGGGCCGTGTCCGGAAGGCGAGTAATGAAGTCCATGCTGACGCACTCCCAGCTGGAGGAGTCCCGCAGGCTTCTTGTTACTAGCCTTATTCCGAAGACATGGGTCGCATGTCATGCAATACTTACGGACATCGACACTCCACCCTGGCCACCAATAGTGGTCCGAGAGTGCCCGTCCGGTCTTTCAGGGTTCTACGTGACCTGCGACCAGCGGGTCGTGGAACTGGGAGATAACCTTTGCTGGAAGGTCTCCCGAGTTTGGCACAACAACTTGTTCTCCGTGCCAGAAGATTCCTGCGGCCTCCACCAAGCCGTATTTGTCCAGATTTTGAGAGTCTTGAAACCAAGAATCCACACAGTATCCCATCCGGATCCTGTTTACAAAACCGTTGCAATGGATAATCTCTCGTGGTGGTTGCAGCAGAGGTGCAAGGGGATGTGGTGGTTGTACGCTTGTTGTTACAATGGCCATAAAACACCCACTGACCTCGGTGGTTGCTTTAATTTCCACAGGCTGTCGGCTTAGTGGATCGGCCACATTGATGCGTCCTGGCCGATATTCCCATGTGAACGAGAATCGACTGAGGTATTCGCTCGAACGCGCCTGTCGTCTTGACAGGTTTGGTTTCATTTGGTAAAACACCAATGGATTATGGTCGGTCACGACCGTCACACCCCCTTCAGCACCCTCGAGGTAGCAACGCCACATCTTGAAAGCGTGTACTACCACAAGGAGCTCTTGATCCCCAGTCGTGTACCGCGTTTCTGCGGGGATGAGCTTTCGGCTCTCATACGCAACTGGGTGACCGTTTTGCATGAGACGGCTCCAAGTCCTTCTACCGATGTATCACATCGAACCTCCCATGGTTGCGATGGATCCGGAAGAGCTAGGACGGGCGCTGTAGATAGAAGCTCTTTGACTTTGAGAAAAGCGTTCTCGCAATCAGATTTCCATTCCCAACGCACGTCTTTTCGCATGAGGCTGGTTAGCGATGCTACCAGGGTCGAATACCCTTGCATAAACCGTCAAAAGTAGTTTGCAAGGCCGAGGAAAGACCGAATCTGCCCAACATTTTTGGGATGTGGCCAGTCCACAATGGCTTGGACTTTTCGTGGGTCAACACGGATGCCATCCTTGCCGACGATGTGTCCAAGGTATTCGAGCTCATCTTGTGTAAACTTGCACTTGCTCACTTTCGCATAGAAATTATGTTCCCAAAGGATTGTGAGAACTTCACGCAGATGTTCTATGTGCTCTTCCATGGATTTGGAGAAAACCAGGATGCCATCCAGGTAAACCAAGACAAACTGGCCGAGTTGCTTGGCAAACGTTCGGTTCATTTCTCCTTGGAAGGTTGCCGGGGCATTTGTAACCCTGAAGCATAACACTCGGAACTAATAGTGTCCCATGTACATTTGAAACGCGGTTTTGGGCACATCCTCTTCCATGATGCGGATTTGATGGTACCCTTGAGACAAATCCAAGGACGAAAAAACTTTTGCGCCTTGGAGTTGGTCAAAAAGGTCCTCAATCCGTGGTAAGGGGAATCGATTTTTCACTGTCAGCTTGTTCAACACCCGATAATCCACGCACATGCGTAAACCACCATCCTTTTTGTTCACAAAAAGGATCGGCGCACCGTACGGCGAGCTACTTAGCTCGATCCATCCTTCTGTAAGGTACTCTTTGATTTGGCGTTCTGCCTCTCGCCTTTCTGCTGGACTAAGGCGATACATGGGTCTAAACGGAAGAGTCACCTCCGAGTGTAGCGAAATCGTGTGGCCCATGTGTCTTTCTGGTGGAAACCCAGCCGGTGGGTCTTGGAATACATCCGAGAAGTCCGCCAATAGAGATCTGATCTCTTGTGGCGTGCCTTCCGTCACATCGTCCTCCACTTTCTACAGCTGAGCCAAGTAGTATCGACAACCTTCTCAAATACGTCTCTTGACCTGCATTGCAGACAAGCTGGCATGGACTTTGAGTCGGGTCGGTGATAATTCCGTACTCAGAATCAACGTAAAGTGGCGTTGTCCTTTTCGGAGGATCAAACGCTTTGATTCAAAGCACACTAGAGCCTTGTTGTCACGGAGCCAGGGATCGCCTAGCACCACGTCAAACGGGTCAAGAAGGTTGAGTATCTTCAACATGACACTCTGTGTGTACCCTTGAATACAAATTTTTGTTTTACAAGTACCGATCACGGGTACCGTACGGTTGTCACCGACAACAACTGCGCCATTCGATAGCTCGTACTTCAGGCCAACCTGACGGGTAAAGCCAAGGCCAACAAAAGATTCGTCCCCTCCAGTGTCAGCAAGTACGTTCACGGGAGCACCAGCTTGGTGTCCTTTGAACTGCATCGTCATGTTGCCTCCACTCTTCAGAGTGAACAGACTCGACGACGGTAAGCCGAGCTTGTGATAAACACGGAATCTGTACGACGAGCGTCGCAACTCCCATGATTCACCCACTCGAGTCCACATCTTGTGGGCATGTGTAAATTCAGCCAGTACCTTCCGGTCTATAAATTTCACTGGGTCAAAATCGTCGACTAAAGGTACTGCGAATGTGATTGAGCTCATCGCTTTGAGGGTGTTTGCTTCAATCACTGTGTTACACAACTCTTGCACAGTGGTTGGTGTCACCACCACTAAGCAGGTTCAGTCATGTATCTTGTCTGATGATGCAATATTTAGTGGGCAATGTCGATCAGCAAGTGCAGAATGAGGTTCAATGAGAGGGGAGAAGACAACAGAGAAATTTAAACTCGTCAAAAACTCAAATTGTTTAACATCCTCGTCACAAAACATGAACTCGCACTCGTGATCCAGTTTTACCCCTGAGTGGTCCCCACTGACGTCACTCAGGGGTGGGGAAAACCCGCCCCACGCCCCTGTCCGTTACCACGGCCGGGCCCATTGCCGCGACCGCGACCCTGTCCACGGCCTTGTCCGCGGCCTCCTCCTGCACCATCCCGACAAGGTGCTGCTGCTGCAGCTAGCGCCACGGCCTCTTGACCACCACCAGCAGCCTCAGGGCACTGAGCCCTAAAGTGGCCCGGCTGCATGCAATTGTGGCAGAGCCCTTCGTGGAAGGCTGCGTTGCGACGCTCACGCGCCGCCTGCAGCTCGTCATTCTCACGGCTGCGCTTGTTGTTGGGACCCTTGTGTCCACCAGCCTTCTTGGCCGGAGGGTTTGTAGGCTGCTTGCCCTTGGCCCCGCCTCGCTGTCCGACTGACCCACCAGCCCCTGCAGCGTCCACACGCATGTCGCGCCCCTGATGTGCACGCACGTTCGGCCGTGCATCAGAGTAGTGTTTCGGGTTCGCCGAATACACTTCGCTCATGTAGTCGCGCAACGCCCTCCAATTTGTCCAAGCTTGGCCAATGGCTGTCATGGTGGTCTTGTCCTTCAGCTTCTCGCTGGTGAGACCATCACGCAAGTACTCCAGCGGCATGCACTCCGGGTACTTGAACGTCTGAGTTCCATCGCCCTCGGTGAAGCTTTCGGCTTCCTCCACGAGTGCGGTGAACTCGCTCAAGTAGGATTCGAGCGAGCTGCCCAGCTGCCTGAAGTCCTTGATCTTGTGGAAGGAGCGCTGCCCCTCCTCACGTTGGGTGCACTTCTTGCGCATGATCGCGCAGAAAGTCTCCCACAGCATGGGCTGCCACTCGAGGTGCGGCTGCTGTGCAGTCCACTCCTTGACCACGTACTTGAAGAGTTTGTCTTCAAGCCGCGTCGTGGCAAGGTCGCCCCACTGGCTGAGTGGAGCCTTGTGGACACGTAGAACGTGCTCCATGCGGTTCAGCCAGTCGGTCAACTTCACGCCCTTCTGGAAGATCTCCACACTGTGGAGGAAGGACGTGTTCATGACCGACCCCGAAGTCGTCGAGGTAAGCAAGTCGTTGCTGCCACCGGCAGTGGCATCCACAACTGCGGCATGCTGTGCTTGCTGCTGCATCCGCACCTGGGTCACGCTCTGCAACGCCTTGTCGAGGTTGTTGCATCGGCGGCTTGCCTCATGGGCGGCCAGGCGCTGCAGCTGGCGATCATGGTCAAGGTCCGTGATGCTCTGCTCGACGCGGACCAGCAGGTTGGCGAACGCGAACTTGAGCTCTGATGTCGTCAGAGCATCTGTGATAGCCTCCAGGGCCTCGCGTTGTCCGTGCACCCTTACCCACTGCAAGAGGGTACGGTTCGCGTACACGCCTCCAAGGAGTCCCACCTTTCGGAGGAGACTATCGTCTGCGACGACGCTCGAGTGGGCGCTGCCTTGCCCGGATGCGGCCGCATCGTAGGAAGGAGGGTCCGCCCCCATTCCTCCGAGTGGTGCCGTATCTCTACCACCAGTGGTGATCTTGAGTCGGCCTGCGGCCTCGGCAGCGAACTCCGCGAGCCTACGACGGTCATCGCAAATTGCCTTCGCGGCGACGTCGTCCGGCTCGTTCTCACGGGAACCTCCCGTGTGGCTGCTTTCAACGCCCTTGCTGCTCTCGGTAGTCTCGCTGCCGTCGGCAGCTTCAGGCGATGCGGCGGGCGTCTTGCCCTTCTCGAGCAATCGGCTTGAGTTCGTCGCACGACGATGGCGATGGTCGCGATCCTCGTCGCCTTCGCCATCGTCGACGTCGTGCTCTTTGTCGGGGTATCCCCCCGGGAGATCCTCCTCCATGGCATCGTCCGTCGTGTGGGGGTCGCCCACGTGCGCGTCGACGTGCTCGTCAAGCACCCTTTTCGCCTCCGCATGCTGCTCGGTATCGTCGAGGTTGGCGTCGGTTGCCTTTGGCGGTAGGGTTGCCCTTGGTGGTACGGTTGCCTTTGGGTTGGCAATCGTGCTCGCGGCGGCGGCTCCCAAAACTTGGAGTCCGCCGAGAGCTCGTGGTGAGGCCGTCACCACCTTGCCCTTGTTGGTCCTAGACGATCCGGCACTTGCCATCCCGTCGCTCGTGCAACTAGCGAGTGAAGGTTGTTGTGAGGATCACCCCACAACGAAGAGGAATCGCCTCCTAAGACGTTGCTCTCATGATCAGTGAGGCAATTTCAATCTATATTTCTATTTTCCTAGGCCGCCACATCGGCACAAGGTCGTCGGTTTAGAAACTAGTCCTCCTAGGCCGTGACTCACGACACTTGGTAGCAACTAGGATCTAGGAAAACAGAAAATCAAAATACAAGGGAGTAACATGCAGTGTGAGTACCGCTCACAAAACTAAGACAAAGAGCAAGAAGTTAAGCAAGTACAAGGTCTAGAACAAAAGACTACTTTTGTTCTTGTCTTCTTGTCTTCTTGGCTTCCTTCGCCTCCTCTTGAGTCTTCTTTGCGCGTCTTGCGCCCCTTGGCGGCGTCCTCCTTGAGTCGGCATCGTTGGAGGAGCCGCCAAAAATCCCCAAGGTGGCACCCTCCTTCTTTTTAGGGCGCTCTTAGATCGTGAGAGTCCCTAAGCTTGGGGAGGGACGCTGTCCCAATTTTGTGGATGAAGGAGGTTTGAAGGAGTCTTGAAAATGAGGAGGATTTTGTGGTTTTAGAGGTGGGAACTCCCCAACCCGCCCCACAAAAATCTTCCTTGCCCCCTGGAAGTGTGGAGAGGCTCGAAGGAAGTGGCTCCACCAAGTAGATTTTTTTTCCACCTCTGCAATGCAGTTTACGGCGCTTCAATCCGTGAAGTATGGATGCCGTAGTCCCTTCTGGTGTTTCTGCTGCTGCTTGCAGCTGCCGACGGCTTTTTATATCTGACGTAGCCGCCATTTCCGTTGAACCCTTAGTCGCGAGGGTCGTCTGGCTCTGAGAACCACTGTAACGGGCTGAGTCTCCAGCTCCTGCTCTGAAGTCATCGTCGGAGTTCGCAGAATGGCGTTCTCAGTCCGCGTCAGGGGTTTACCCCCTTCGCAAGACTGAGGGGCAATCGTCATCAACGACCCAGAGCAGGGAGACTCGAATATTTCGAGTCTCCGGAGGCCCATTTCCGTTTTTAACCAAACCCCTGGTTTTGGGACCCAAACCGGGGGTTTTTACCTCGAACTCGTGTGTTCGCACGAGTTATTCAGTTTGTTTTATGTCGAAGTTCGTCGTAAACGAACTTCGAGTTTTGTTTTGTCCTTCTGGCGCGAAATCGTCGCGTGCAAGGCACGCTGGCAATTTCGCGCCAGCAAATTTGACCTCACCCTCGTCCTCTCTTGCTCGTTTGCAAGGAGGGCAAGGGGGAGGCGAGGGTACGAGGCCACGAGGCCTCGCCCTCGAGGCCCTCGTGGCCTCTCAGCCGCCGATCGGGCTGAGGCCGCGATCGGCGGCTGGTGGCTGGCCGGCCGGTGACCGGCCGGTCACTTGGCCGGCCGCCGGCTGTCCAACCGGTCGGCAGCGAGCTGGCCGGCGGCCAGCGAAGTGCTGGCCGCCGGCCAGGCCTCGCTGACGGGAGGGGTGGTGCGCAACCACCCATCGCTTCAGCGAGGTGGGAGGGCCGAACCGGCCCTCCCGCTACAATTCGATCGTTGAATGTTTTGGATGAGGAATTTGATGGGATAGTTTCTCTTTCGGGAAGGAAAATCATGCTTCATATGTCTCGACATGTAATTCTGGTGTGAATGAAGTTTTTTATGTGAGACATGGGCGAACTAAGAACATTAATCTGCACAAATGTGAGTGACAGTAAGGTATTCAATAGAATTTCACAAGGGCCAAATAGCTCATATACCCATAAAACGCAAAGTGTGACTCTGATTGGCCCGGTAGCGGCAAAAAAAATACTCAGAAGCCCAGTCAAAAAACATGCTCACTCGCGGCATGCGTCGACAGGCGAGCATGAAAAAAAAACTGCATGCGGACATCACTCTCACGCGAGAATCGCGAGGGAGCGATAACTGCTTTTTTTTTTTCACGCAAACCCCACATTTCAATTTAGGGTTTTGTATGTTTGGCACGAGCTCCGCCCGTGCCCAACATACATAACCCTAAACTTGGGGGTTTGCGAACTGGGAGGTTTGCGTGACAGAAAAAAAAAACAAAGCGATCATATCTCCCTCGCGATCGAGCGAAAAAGCCCTTCTTTCGTTTTTGGGTAAATTCTTATAAACGCAAACCTATTATTTTAACGCACAAACCGCATTCAAACCATACCCCGAATTGCATTCGAGGTTTTAGGGTTCTATTTTTGCGCGGGGTCGTGCGAGGCCCCGCGGTGGCGGGGCCCAGCAGGTTCCCGTTCAGCGCATGGGGAGTCTTGAACTCCCCTCAAACTCTAAACAAACCTCCGCTTGCTAGTATCACAAACCTTCAATGAAGGGGTTTGCGATGAGGGTAGAAGAACCTGGTTAGGGAGGAGAGCGAGGGAAGTGGTGCATCACGTAGCAAGGGAGGCACTAGACGCCATGACAGGAGAAAGCTTGACTAGCGAAGAAACGCGTTTGTATCTAGTAACAAGAGACGGAGGTCTTAGGTGTAGCAGAGGAGGTGGCGGGGTGACGAGCGGGCGAACGGCGAGCCCACCCTCGCTCGCACCCCGCCTAGTGAGCCTCGAACCTGGGACCTCACCCACATAATTGTCTGCACGCATACAACCTAGCAAATCTGGGAAGACAACCCGGACACACACCCCCGTCATACACTAGGAATCCTAGTGTCAACACAATGCAAGTGGCAAATTCCTGTGTTAGAGGTAACCCTGAAACCAGTCACAATAGTTCGGACTGTCTTCTTGTGATCCGGTATCACGCGGGCGGTGACGTCAGCGCCGGTGTCACTCCAACATTAATCGCCTCCATCAGTGCAGTGAGTGTGCAGCGAGGCCAGAGGTCACAACACATCTGTGGGACACATACCAACACTCCCCCATGACTCACAGCCGACGCACAGTGACAGGAGCG
>SZWC01006794.1:80083-95028 GCA_023375785.1 Penium margaritaceum | reverse complement strand
GCGCGCGTGCGTGCGTGCGTGCGTGCGTGCGTGCGTGCGTGCGTGCGTGCGTGCGTGCGTGCGTGCGTGCGTGCGTGCGTGCGTGCGTGCGTGCGTGCGTGCGTGCGTGGGTGGGTGCATACGTACACGTCTTGCTGCATCCAGCCGGAACTGGCACATTGCTGACAATCGAAGTAAGCTGCGACTGCATGAATACACGCTCGCCGGTGTTGCTTCCAATCGGGGGAGATCGACGGGAAGCGACACTGGCGTCTCGTTTGCTGATGCTGCCGCTGCTGCCTCCGTGTCGTGCAGCAGCAGCAATACTCGAGCCAAGGGCCTCTGTCCCGCCCAATGCAGGTGAAGACGACGAGGATGGTGTCGCAGCGACTCTTGCTACCTGTGCCTGCACCAGCTGTTGCTGCTGCTGCTGCTGCTGCCTCTTTTTTCGTTGCTGCTGCTGCTGTTGCTGCCGCTCGCGCTGCTGCTTGAGAAGTGGCAGATTGATCCACGACGGATCCAACCGCTCCACGCCTCTCAGCTCCNGCCCATGCCCCCGCCGGAATTAGAATTAGAGGTAGGATCGGCAATGAGGCTTCCGTTGCTGGCCCCACTACTAACTTGCCCATTCGACCTTCCTGCCGCTGCTGCTGCTGCTGCTCCGCCCTCCTTGCTGATTCCTCCTCCCAGAGCAGCGCCGGTGTCAGCAGCGGCAGCGTTGCCGTTGAAGATGTGTACGGTGGCAACGACGGTGTCGCCGGGGCGGTAGACGGCCTTTGAAAACGACACGTGCACGTGTGGCGCTTCGTCTGCCACGGCAGAGGGTGAAGAAGCAGCAGCCGTGGCTGCTGCTGCTGACCCGCCGGCGCTGCTGCTGCCGCTGCCGATGGCCATGTTGCCGAATACCGATGGTGACGGTTCCAAGAGCGACAGCCGGTGGAATTCCAGTGACACGCGGCAAGCGGGGGCTGTTTTGTCTGCTAGGCAACGACAGGCTGGCCAATAAAACTACGGAAATAGCGTACGTTTCAAACTAGCACGTAGAAGTGGCACCCCCCTCCGTGATTACACAGAGCTGGCTCCACTCCAAAGGTAGCATATATACCCGGCTCCCTACTGAGGCAAGCACACAAAAATGACTCCACGTGAGGTAGCACGCAAAACTGGTACCCTGCGAAAATGGCTCCCCGCTAAGTAGCACGAGCAAATGGCACCCAAATGTAGGAAATGCCACATCATCCGCCCAGCTTTGCAATTGATTGGTGGTGTAAGGTCTCACTTCGCAAAAAGAAATAGCATTTGTGGAAGAAAATCTATTTTCATAATTTTTTTCTTTCGCGGAATAGATTTTGACAAATGGATATGCTCTGATCAGAGTTTTTTTCTCACTTCAAATTCGTTTTCCCTTTCTCACAAGAATTTCCTTCACGAAAGGAAGGAAAATAAATGCGACAACAAGGGCAACCGGACTCGACATGAGGGTGCAAAAGGAAAAACAAAAGAGTGAAACCATGTGTGAGATTCCTTTTGAATCGAAGAAAGACTTTCAAAAATAGAATTTTTCAGTTAGTATTACCTCTTTCATGGTGAGAGATTTCCTATCGGAAAGTAGAATGGGCACCAGTCAATTCTCAAGTTGGGTGCATGACATTACACCTCCTACGGTGCGGTGCTCTTTTGTTTCATATTTGGGTTCAATTTTTACCTGTGACCCCACAATGGACCACAAATGGACAGAATTTCCCCACTTTAAAAAACATAAAATAGTGATTCTCCGCGTGGGTCCTCGTTGCTCCTCATAGGGTCATCACTCTAATGTGAAAATTGCAATCAAGCAAAAACACACATTCTCAAGATGGAGAAAAAAATCTCTTTTTTGTTTTACATAAAAACCAAACACCCCCTCCCTTCGTATGCAAACCCCGATCAAACCATGCCTCTAGTTACATTCGCGGCTTTCGTTTTGCACCGGGTCCTACAAAATCTCGTCGTAACGGGGCCCTGGAAGTTCCCTTTCAATGTATGGGTAGTCTTGGAAACCCCAAGCAGATTGCACCCGAGCCATAACCACAAGCAACCACAAACCCTTGGAAAGAAGGGTTTGTGATTGTTTGATGGCCATGTTCACGTCGTTAATCCGAGGAGCCATGCATGCCAGATCGCGTGGACGTGAAATCGACGACAAAACAAAGACATGTTGGCTTTAATCTACAAACTGGGGATAGGTTTCATTTAAAAAATGAATTGGGTGCATGTAACTGGTAAAGCCTTCTCATTTATGGAGGATTTTCTTAGGGTGCCATTTTTGCATTCTTCCTTACTCGAAGCCATTATGCAAAATCGATTAGGGATGGGGGGCACAAATTCATGCTACCTTTGGGGAAGGGGGTATTTTTGTCTTCTTAGAGTGGGCAGCACCATTTTTGCATGTTATTCTTTAAAAGTATGATGTGATTTGCATTCCTTCACGGGCTGGCCATGAACTTCACTCCCTCGTGTGTTTTTCCCACCTAAATGTAGCACTTCTTATTCATCCAACTCCCCGCGGTAAATGTTGACATTGCTCCCTCGTTCAACCCAAGTTTTAAAACTCCAGTATATTCATATCCCTAAGGTTTGTATACTATTGGAAGTGTTAGTTCAAGTGGAAGGCAAGTGGTTCATAAGGATAAGGTATGGGGCACAAGACACTTTCAGACATTCGGACTTAGAATATTTGATGATTGGAAAATTTGATATATAAAATAAGAAGAAAAGAAATGAGACACTTTTGGGTGTCAGGTGCTCGTGTCGGGCGATGAGTGCGATGCCGCGTCGTAAGAACGTGCCTTGAGAAATTGTCGACAAGTCACAAGTTAAGGAGAACATCCCAACACGCCTTCACAAATTCTAATGTGCTTAAGAAGTTGACCAAATAGCATCAAAACATCGATATAGTTTGCGACTCCTTTGTGAGTTGTTTTAGAAACTAGTTGAACGTCTGAGATACTTCACGAATGCAAAACCGAAGGTCGAGGGAGGTGGCCAATGTGAAAGGCTTGACCTGTAACGACAATAATCCATTAAAACAAGGAAACAAATGCCTAATCTCCAATTTCATGGCCTCGCGTATGTCTATGACGTAACACTTCCCCCTCTTTCGGTCATGACGTTTCTATGCGGTAGCACACATAGGCCGATGATGCCTATGGAAACCTTCCATAAGGTGATCAACGTCTTAGAGGTTGCCGTGGGGCTCCAAGATCTTCATACACGTGCTAGTTGACTAGATCGTTGGGCGTTCTTCCATGACGTTGATATCAGAGGATGTTCTCAATTACTTACTCCGTATCCCCATCCACTTGGATTGGAGGCAGAGGAGCAACACCTATACGAAGGGTTTTTTTCGTTGGATCTTTGTAATGATTGAGCTGGATGATGTGGAAGAGTAGGTGGAGCACCATGCTCTCTGGTAGTAGAACTCCAACTTTATCCAGAGTTTGTATTTTCTTAATCTGAAAAGGCTCTAACCACTAGGGTTTGAGCTTAGTGGAGTCTTTTGCTAGGAGTTCCATGTTTGTTGAGCTGAGTACAATGCGATCATCACCACGAAGCACGTTGTCGCTACGATGTTGCTCTATTGCTCATTTCACAGTTGCTTACATCTTTGTAAGGGTTAGGTCTATTTCTTCCTAGGCATTGAAGAATTCCCTTTAGTTGATATCAACCACAGGAATGAACTTTAGCTTTGTAGACCCACTAGTGTCGAGAAAGCTTCTCGTAATCCACCTCAAAGACAAATTTATATGTTGTGGTGCAAGTTGCCAAACTACATGCGAGTTTAGAAAATGGAAGTTTTGCTTCCTAATGTGTGTTGTGTGGCTCACGTAAGCGGCAAGGATTGTTTTGAGATTTTGAGTGGTCCATTTTCTTTGTACACCAATTTGAAGTTGAAACCCAA
The DNA here is from genome assembly GCA_023375785.1 of Penium margaritaceum. Taxonomy (NCBI): domain Eukaryota; kingdom Viridiplantae; phylum Streptophyta; class Zygnematophyceae; order Desmidiales; family Peniaceae; genus Penium; species Penium margaritaceum. The sequence continues at coordinate 91,109 of SZWC01006794.1, read as the reverse complement.
TTTATAACTGGATGATTCTACCATAATGGGTCCTCATTTTACGTTGAAAGTGACAAATGAAACGATCACCTATGATGTTGATGATGGTATAAGGCAAGCCATGTAGCTACATGATTTGGTCTAGAAGGATTTGTGCTTTTCCTTCTGCGGTGGAGATGTTTTTCATCAAGATAATGTACGACATCTTGAATAATCTTGCCACCACGAAAAGTATGGCATCACATCCCTCCAAAGTGACAAACACTCATGTAACAAAGTCCATGCTGATTTTGATGAATGGATCTATTGGAACTCAGAGTGGTTGGAGAGGTCCTCGTGACTTCGTGAAACCAGATGTTTGTCGTTGACAGGTAATGCACGATTTGGATAACGTTGCCACGCCTATCTACTTCAAATCCCACAAGTAATAATTTTTCATCCTCTTCAGTCTTGTCCTTGAAAAACCCTCCACTCGCACCGTTGTCGCGGCATTACTCCAAGATCATCCACTGTAACTCATTGTTTTACTGGTATGACAACCTGGCAAGTGAATCATCGATACCAACAGGGATCATCACACAAAACATTGATTTGTTCATGCAATCATTCTCATGAGGTAGATGTCTGAATGAAGGGGTAATATGTGAATCTTAGCCATTGAAAACTGGTTGTTGACTTTGAGCATCTGTTAGATTTTTTTCCCTAGGTTGTTATTCAATATCATAGTCGGAGTTGGACTCGAGGAACTCCACCTATCAAGTTTGTCAACAGGTAAGATTTGGCTGAGTTTTTTGACACCATGCAGCCACGGTCTCATTTTGAAACACTCGTGATGTTCCTTGTCTAGTGACAATGATTGTTGTCAGAATACAGTACAAAGACTTAGAAAACCTATCCACGAGTACGGGGATGGCATCATATCCTTTTGGAGTGGCAAAAATCTCTACCACAAAGTCCATGGTTATGAAGACACACGGCTTTGTTGGATCAAGATTTTGTTGGAATAGTCCTATTGGCATCGTGTTACAAGATTTTTGGCTTGTTACATGTGTCACCTTTTTTTTGAATGTTGCCACATTGTTTTTTCATTTGATTCTACAAATAGTAATTTGCCTGCCTTTTGAGTATCTTGTCCTCACCAAAACATTCACTTTGACCATTGTCACGGCATTTCTCCGATCACATTCATTTGAACTCCTTTTTTTTTGGCAGGATGACTTGACGAGTGAATCACCGTTGCTAGAGAGGGTTGTCAAACCATACCTTGTTTTAATTGTACTAGGAAATCTCCTCATATCCCTTTGCAAACAGGCTTGTACGTTTTGGGTCTCATTTGATGAGTAATGCATAGATCTTGGCCATACAATCTGGTTGTTGACTTAGAATATCTTATGGATTTGTTTTTCCAGGTCGGTAGTTAATGTCAAGGTCGAAGTTAGACTTAAGGAACTCCATCTATCAAGTTTGTCAACGACTCAAATTTGGCTCAGCCTTCTAAAATTTTAGTGCACGGTGGTAGGTGTAGACAACACATCATTTCATTTTAAGATAGAAATGCCACATCTTGAACGCGTGGACAAGCCCCGATGTCTTCTTCTCATGCACCACATTGTTAAGTTTTGATCCGCGTGATTTTCGGGAAATGTTGGCAACTAATTATTCTCCACTATCATTCTCTTTGAGGAGAATGACATTGATTGCTTCATTTGACACGTTGGTGGCCATGTAATAGTCGACCATTTGATCCACCTATTGTAAGGCTGATGGTAAGGTCAGAGCATCTCTCAGAGAGCAAAATGCTTTTTGTTTACAATTTATGTGACCTCACTTGACAGTTTTATTAGTGAGATCAAAGAGAGGGGTTGACCCCCAAGCATAGTCATTCGCTAGTCAGCGGTAGCAATGATAGAATACCTAAGACACCTTTTGTCCCAAACGTTGGTCAATGTTGGCTAGTCTACGACCGTCTCCATTTCTTCCGTTCCATGGTGATCTGTTTGCATCCAATGATGTGGCCCAAAAACTTGATCCAACGGCAACCAAATTCGCACTTCAAGAGTCATTAATCTAATTTCTCTTTCTGTAAAGCTGTGAGAATGATTCTAGCAGATGCCCATGGCGCTCCTTTGGGTTGCGGATATAAACTAGAATGTGGTTAAGATACACCAGAATCAAGTCATCATGATATAGGTGGAAAATGATGTCCATCCACAGTAAAAATGTGGTAGGGGCCTTGGTAGGTCTAAACAGCAGACCCATGAACTCAAGTGCCTGAATCTCGTGTGTAATACCATCCTTTTGATGCCCTTATTAGATAGGCGGATTTGGTAAAAACAGTTGTTTGGGCCAATTTCTTCTAACGGTCATTATCCAACAAAGTTGGTCAAACAACTTATCTGCTCAAAGGAAAGGGTAGTGGTTCTTGTTGGTGATTTTTTTCAGTGCTCGGTAATCAATGCACATCCACATCTTGCCTTATTCCTTTTTTGTGAAAAGTATAGGAGCAGCGTAGGGTGATGTAGATGGCATGATTAAACTCCTACCAAGCACCTCATCCAATTGCATTTCATTTTGGTCAGCTCGTGGTCATTCATCTACTAGATTTCCTTTACTTTTGTCTTTTGTTGGCTTTAGGTGTATTTGGTGATCAATTTCTCACTACGAAGGTAACTTTTAAGGTTGGTTGCTGAGAAAAAACCTTTGAAACTCCTTGATAAGAGACGTGAATGCCTCCGTAGCAATAGCAAACGTTTCAAGTGTTGAGGCCGATGTTGACTCGTCTGCTTTCCCAATCTCCTTTCATTCTCTGTTTCACTTGGAAAAGCCTTGCTTGTGCTCCGCGTCGTGGATATTGTTTTGCCACATCCAGCAACATTGGCTAAGTCAAACATTTGGTATCTGTTATAACTTCCTGTGCTACTTTTTCCTCTAGTGCTTCCTCTTACCATCGATGCATCGTGGGTCGCTCATACAGAGGTAGGTGTTGTTTCATACCACTCATGTCAAAGTATACTACTTTTCTACTCTAGTCTACTTACTAGTAAATGTGATCTCACCCAAGGACTATTTTGTCGCAAATTGGGAAAGTCCTCCAGATCATTACAAGATGCAAATCTCCGATTTGGATTCATAGCGGCTCAAAAAATTGATGGATATAAAGTCGTCTGTGGTAAAAATTTCCTTCCAATACCCCTAGATCGGTGTGAAATTTGAGTTTTTGAACCATTTACTTCTCTATAAAACTAAAGGAAGCTCCTCTGTCCACCAATTCCAATACCGTTCTTGGACTTTGATGACCCCTTCCATTCTTCTTCGATTAGTATCGCTGATTGATCATCCTCGTACTCGTTATTGAAGTTTAAAATGCCAAAAATCCTCTTCTATAGGGTTTTCAGCCATTGAGATGGGTGATTGGTTGGTGTAGCATTTTCCACCTGGATATCAGGGTTGTTGTCTGGTCTTGCACATTTCTATTTCTTGACTCCTCACTTTCTCTTTGTACATTCTCCCCTTTTTAGCTTGTTGATGCCATTTTTTGCAGTCACATGAGATATTCCCTGGCTTCATCCAAGTTGGGCACAATCATTGATTGTTTTGATCAATGGCAATGATCCAAATTTGGGATGAGGTCTCTGTGGAATGTGACTTTCCTCCGCTACGATGTAGGTTGTGGTTCTGGGGTTGCCTGTAGTGGGAAGTCCTGCATTTGAGCATTACAGTTGGCATTGTCAACGCCATTAGTTGTTGTGATTGTTTGTAGAAGCTATTCTTGGATTTCAAATAGGGCGATTGCTGGCTGGAGTCACACTTGATGCCATTGGAGTATAAACTGAATTCATTGAGGGAAAGGTAATTTTTTTTAATAGTTTTGCGGAAAGATTGTGTTTACTATGCTATACTAGACTGCTGGCGCAAGTGTTGAAGCTTGTACCAAGCATCAGACTTCTCGTTCATCTTTGCAAAGCATGCGAGTATGTTGCACGCAAAGTCCGCCCATCTTTTCTGTGGGTTCAATGAGTTATACTACGCTAGCTTGATCCTCGAGAGGTCGAATACCTGCCATTGGCGACATGAGAGAGGTTGCATGAGCCGTGGAACTGGCTCTGCCGGTCTCTTGCTACCTCTGAATGGTCTATAAATTGGATTACCAACTTAAATCCCTGCCACACAAAAGCAAGGCCACAAGGTCAACTTTCCTCTTATAGTTGCTCAACCTAACAGTGGTCAAGTACACCTCCAAACTCATTAGCCACATCGAAATCATTGGAGCTTTAGATTTGGCAAGAACAAACAGCTGAAGAAGTGCCGGTCGAATATGGGGTTAGCTCGAGAGTCAAATATTTTTCTTGGTGAGAAATAATTCTCGCGTGCACTCATTCTATAGCCCCTCCATTGTGGTGTTAAGTTCCTGGAGAAGATAAATGTTGAGGCTCTGGAGTCCCAAAGCTTCAGTGACATGTGTTTGTTGATGTGAGCTAGTTAGTCGGTGGCTTTCATTGTGCCAAGTTTTACTCCTGTGGGCAACAGAGGAGACCAATGGTTTGCCGAGCATGAAGGATCCATTGTCGTGTTGGTTGTCGGATTTGGTGGTGCTACTCCATTCATCACAAAAGATTTCTTTGCCACCTCCTTGAACATGTTATGCTCATCCTTCATCATTGGAGACTTTGCCGGCTACTTTTGCTTCTTGCCGGGTGTGTTTTCTCTGTTCACTGTCATCATGGTGAGGTCTGCAAACTTGTGGAAAAATGAGATGCATTTAAGTCTCTTGCAAGGTTTTTTCCTTGTAGTTAATATGTCGATTGCCCCTCCAACATTCCTAAGGTATAATAGAGGGATGAGATGCAGAGTAGAAGAGGATTTGAGAAATTGGGAAATCGGATAGTTTTTATTAGTAGTAGGTGTACTTTGATGGAAAGTGTCGGAAATGTTGAGCACATACACATGATAGGGATAATTAGAATGAGGCATATGTTTGGTCTAGGGCGCTCGAGCCGAGCGACGCGTGTAAAATTGCGTGTGAGTAGTTGCCTTGAGAACATCCGTCAAGAAGTAAAGGGGTTTTGAGAATATTGATGCATGTTTTTGTAATATTCCAGCGCCTTTGAGAAGTTGACCAAACATCATAAGAATGTTGATGTGTTTTATGACACATCTTTCGTCCTTTCTGGAAGGTGGTCGACTATGTGAGAAGCTTCAGGAAAGGAACATTAAGGGTCAGGGCAGGTGGCCAGATGCCCTCAGTCAGATGGCATAAAATTTATGAAGTCGATGCATGGTGGGCCATGAAATTAAGGAAAGAAAGCCCCCCTTGTGGAGTTTAAGGACTTGTGTATGCCTTGGATATAAGAGAGTAGACCGTTGATAACCAAGTAGCAGGCACCATGGAACTCAACCAAACCAAATGCATAGGTGAGGTACTAAAGCTCTATCACATGGAAGACTGCAAACCTGTCAGCACACCAATGACAACGGATGCAAAACTGAAGGCCTCAATGTCATCAAGCAATGAAGCAGAACGAAGGGAGATGCAAGACATCCCCTACCAGTCCGCCGTGGGTAGCATCATGTAGGCGACAGTGTACTCATCCAGACATCTGCGATGCTGTGGCACAAGTGAGCAGGTTTGTGGCAAACCCAGGGCCACAACATTGGCAGGCAGTCAAGCGCATCTTGCACTACCTGCAGAAGACACGTCACATGGGCATCGTCCTTGGAGGCCAAGAATGTACAGACCCCCCCCGCCCAAAGTGCTACACTGACGTCGACTGAGGAGGAAATCGTGAAGACCAGAATTCCACCTCTGGATACGTGTGCATCTTCAATGGCGTGGCCATCTCATGGACCAGCATGAAGCAGGATTGTGTTTCAGTGTCCAAGGCTGAGGCAGAGCACGTTGCTTTGTCTCAATTGTGCAAGGAGACTCAGTGGTTGCACAGCCTTCTTGGCAAAATGACAGTGCCACAGGAGGATGCCACGGTTGTACACGTGGACAATATGCGTGCCATCTCCATGGCTGAAGATGAGATCATCTCCAGGCAACCGAAGCACATAGACATTCATTACCACTACTCACGTGACCTGGTCATGAAGAACATGGTGGACTTGCAGCACTGCGGAACCAAGAGCATGCTTGCTGACTGCATGACCAAGCCGTTGGGAAGCAACTTCAATTATGTAGGAATTCATGGATTTGGCATGAGGAGTGCAGCAGAGGAAGGGTGAGTCCCACGACATAGATGGAGCCTAGTGAGCGACAGATTCACAAAGCTGCAAGGGAGAGATTTGTTGAAGAGTATGCACCTCATCCACTGGCTAGCTTGCTGGTTGTACGAAAAGACAAGGCTTGCACTGCTGCATGGAGTACATTCCTTTGGTCTGTTCTGAGATAGGTCAGGAATGCACTACCCATAATGGGTATGTCCCCTAGAGATCATCATAGGAAGCACAAGATTATGGCCTAGTTGGGACATGCGCCGGAGCTCATGGGTCACAGGCTCAAGCCCAGCGGCGGCCGCATTTTTCTTTGTGGCCCAAAATGGGACAAGAAGCTTGTAGGAACGTTACAAGAGCCTTGCTTGAGGACCTACCTCAGTCTACAGTCCTACTTGGCGGTCTTAGGACGCGCCAAGTAGGATTATAGATTGAGGTTGGTTCCCGTGCAGCCACCATGAGCAGAAGCATTAGCAATGCTCTGCAAGTATAAAAGCCTGTGCCATGCTTGCATCCATTTACAGTTCTTACCTTTGAGACTCCTCACAGAATTTCCAACCAAGGGTAGACACTAAAGACCTTCATGCGGACTTTGTGAGGTTGCAAACCAAAGGAACCTAAAGTGTGGAGCCCTCGTTCAAGGGTGATATGTTATCTTGGTCGCAATACCAAGAGTGGTTGGCGGCCTCCCATGTCGGGACCCGTTTTCTAGACGTTTGCTATTCGTTGCATTGACACACGCAAGGGGAATGTTCCAGCTGTGGGGAACCCCTTGAGGGAGTGACTCCATGGTGCAAAAAATGTAGAAATTTTGCGCACAACAAATGCGTGAAGGAGATGGGGGAGCGGAGGCTGCCATATGGTGGGCGGATCGACCTCTACGAGTCTTCTCTGTGTAAGATTACACCTTCAAGCGTGTGCTACCTCTAGATAAATGTGTCGACAATGGTTCCGCATCAGCTCTCGCAAAGGGGTGCATCTGCTGTGCGCACGTTGTTACCAAAGCCCCCAAACAGGTCTGCAGGGCACACTCTGTCCTCCTTTTGAGCAGAGTGACAAAGCCAAAAGGAGGGTGCAAACAAAGCAAAGGGAAGTGGTGCGTCAGATGCGGTAGTAGACAAGGAGGGAGAAGGCAGAGGGGGAACAAAGAGCGACGCAACATTAGAGTTCCAAGGCGTGAAATGAGGGCATATGGCAGGAAGGGGTCGACAGGGGACCCTCGCATACTGTCAGACCCGACTTTGGCTGATGGCAGAAAACTGTATAATAGAGGGCACCCAAGCTGGGATTCCTAGTTGCTACGGGCCGGTGTGAAATCGGTCTGTGTCAAAAGACGATCCTAGGGTGAATGCGACTGGTCGTACAAGACGGGATCAAGTGCTTCGTTAGGTATGGAATTTAAATTTTATTGTCTTAGGTGATTCGAATCACAACTTGTTTGTCCTAGTTGTTCAATCACAAGACCTTTTCCCATTCTTTAGCCCTGATTTCCGAGCGCTAGTTAATCCCTTTGTGACCGACAATGTACAAATTTCTAGTTAATCCTCGACCGAAAAGATAACGTCTTTCTTGAAAAAACACTATTTCCAGGAAAAACCTAGGTCTATATCATACGATGGAAAACAGTTTACGCAGAACTAAGGCCAAGCTAGGTCCAATTAATACAAATGTTTGATTCATAAAAAATACACCTTGGGGCATGATTTTCCATGGTCCTATCAAAGGAAAAGAACAAAATGAACGGCATAAATCATGTCAATTCCATACTATCAACTTATCACTTGTTTCAATTGTTTTCTGCTTTAGGCAAGTTTTTTTTAGTTTAAACAGTAATTGCAACGCATTGTGTTTCAATTCAAATGCTACAAATACGTTTCCTTGAAGAATATGAAAGGAAATCACACTTGAACTTATCTACCTTAAAATTGAAAATAGAAAGTGTACATCAAAATGAATGTTTTAAGTAAATGAAGCATTACATCACTCAAATAATATGATTTCCACACCAAATATCGTGTAACAATTGAATGTTTGAATGTTTAACTTTAATCTAAACAAAAACTAAAGGAACAGTTATCAGAAGTTGTTTCCCTTTGATTTAAAATTTTGTAAAATAAAACTTGATGCGTACATTTATGAAATGGTGAAAGTGATGGAAAAAACAGAAGAAAACATACATTTGTCTTAAGAAAATCAAGAAATATACTATTTTAGTTCTGAAAAAAGTAAAATCTTCCTGTAAAACTCCTTGTACATTTTTTTAGTTAAGAAAGGCATAAAAAATTCATTCTGCATTTTAGATGATGCATTTTTACACAATAAAGTGTGTAATAGACATAGTTCAGTTCGTGGTAAATGTTAAAGTAGCGAACACTTGGTGCTACTTGTGTTAGCAGGCCTAGCTTAGTCCTAGACTTGTCCGTTCGGTTTTTGTCCTTGTGAGATGTACGTCTCCTTACGCTGTGTACTTTTGGGACACGCTTGAATTTCACTCGAGCAATTTTGCATGTGCCTCGCGTGGCTCACCGCACCATGTGTCAAGCCACGTGAAGCTTGTGGTAGGACCCGATAGGGGTCACGCACCCAAGCTCCTCTCTCTAATTTTTCCGTAATTTCGCTCGTCTCTCTTCGCTCTCCTTCCTCTACCTCGATCCTCCCTTACAAGCTCTTGAGAGCAACTCCCCTCACAGCTCTCGAGAGCTCCCGTCCCCCCTGCAACTGAGTGTTGCAACCCCTCCACCTAAAACCCGAGAGCCCTCGGTCTCGGGCTTCTCTCTCCATCCACCCCTCTCACTATCTCGCCCTCCCAGGCCTGTACGGCCCATTCTCAACATGGCATCAAGCTAACGAGGGCATGTGGGCTCCGCTCTTCCACTTCAATCTCCGCCTTTGCTTCCGCTTCCGCTCCTGCGGTCCCTGGTTGCCGGCGTAGGCCGTTGCCATTGCTTCATTAACGGTTGCCTACGACCCCACCATTGCCACTTGGTCTCGTTGCTGTCGTTGCGGGCAACGTCCGCTGTCGTGGCCGCTGTCCGTCGCCGCAGGCGGCATCCACTGTCCGGCCGCCTTCGGCCCGTCTTGGCTATCTCCATCCTTTCCCCGCTGTCAGAAAACGGCCCCCGTGTGGAGGCAGTTCCAACATGCCGGACGGGTCTACTTTGCTCTCGGCTATGCTTTTGTGCAGGTTCTGAGTCGAAGCATGAGCTTTCTGGTCGCCCCACGCTATGTTGCTGGGAGTTGAAGGCACATGTGAGACAGTCTCTTTTGAGAAGGGAATAACGCAATTTTGCATTGACTTTGCAACATGGACATTACCTAAACATTTGTAGGGCCATTTATGAGCTCTCCAACGCACTAAACCGTGCTTGATTCGGATCACCGTAGCTCCTGCTACGTCAGTCGAAGCACAGCACCCCAAGCCAGCCGATCACTCGGCAGCGCGCACCACGTCGCCCGCCGAGGCACCTTCACACATCAAGGACCCATCAAAATGCCATCCGGAGGAGCAGATGTCCCTACGCGTAGTAGAAGCGCCCCTTGCGCCTTTGGGATCTGTTTCGATGAGTTAATAATCGAGTTTGGTGATGGGGATGGATGTGGGTCGAAACCTGTTCGCGGACCTGCAGTCAGAATTTTGACGAAGTCCCCGAGTAACAAAATGTACTACTGAGTTCCGGACGCTGAGCCAGAAATTTGGCTAAGCCCCTCAGTAACAAACTGCACTACTGGCATCCGGCGGATCATTCGCCGGACGCCTCGGCAGCCCTTCCGGAGAAAAATCTCTAGATGGACTTTTGTTACTCGGTCAGGTGGATTATCCACCTCCGGTCGAACCGCGGCCGACTCCCAGAGCTGCCGCGCACACCCCAACTTTGGAAGCCCATATCTCCCTCGTTACTTGTCCGATTCCGGTGAAACAACTTCCACCGGATTCAGCAACTTATCAAATTTTAGGGTCAATCCTCCATTTCAGGATCCGAGCAATCCTCAAGTTCACAGATCCGTTGACGAGGATTTTCCTCTCTCTGGCGACTCGTCGGCGCCTCCCGTACTTGGGCATGCAGAGGGGCAAATCTTCAACACCCGCCAGGTATTCCCCTTTTGGGGCTCCCTTTTTGTTGCACCTCCCATCCCCTCACTCCGCCTCTTGGCCTTGATTTGCTTCTTGCTTCTCTCTGTCCCTTTTTTTTCGCCCTTTCTCTTCTCCGCCTCTATCTGCTCACACCCTGCTTGTTACCTTGTGTCTTGCAAGTTTGTCTCCTCCATCCCTTGCTTTCTGGCTCAGCTTGTTTGTTCTCCTGGTCCTCAGCCCGGCTCCCGGTCCTCCGCCCTCGGGTTTTGGCCTTCATCCTAGCCTCTTGCACTTGGCCCTCTGCTCCTAGTCCCTAGGTTCTAGGTTCTAGGCTCTAGGTCCCAGAATCTAGGCTCTAGACTCTTGGCTGTTGGCTCTAGGCCATGGGCTGTCGCCCCTAACGTTTTGGACTTTGGACTGTGTACTCTGAACTCTGGACCTCGGCTGCTCTTGCTACGTGTGGCCTCTGTCGAACCCCCCGCCCCCTGCCGTCCCGTTTCTTGCTTGGCTCCCTGAGCCCAGGGTTGTCTGCACCTCAAACGGCCTGTCGGCCTTTTTTGGCCTCTTGGCTCTGCCCTTTCGGCGTTCTAGGACCCCCCCCCCTCTGCTGGGTCTCATCCCGGCCTTCCTTTTTGCTCTCCCCTTCTGACTCTCTCCTTCTCCCTCTCTCTCTCTCTCATATCTCTCTCTCTCTCTCTCTTTCCCTCTCTCTCCTCCCTCTCTCTTTCTCCTCTCTCTCTCTCTCTCTCTCTCTCTCTCTCT
>SZWC01006794.1:42421-60942 GCA_023375785.1 Penium margaritaceum | reverse complement strand
AGAGAGAGAGAGAGAGAGAGAGAGAGAGAGAGAGAGAGAGAAGTTGGATGCACATTGCAATGGCTGGAATTGCACGAAGACAGTGAGGTGTGTGCTGGCTTCTAAAAAAGATGATCAACACGTGGTATGTGGTCTTCCATGCTGGTCCAATGTTGTCTTTGTGTGAGTGTGCGAATCCATGTGGGGTCTCCTGTTCGTTGAGAAACCTTCCTTGTCTTCAGCGTAGCTAACATTGGTCCTGCCACCATCCAAAGAAAGCTATCATCTTGACAGAAGCCTGTACTGGACAGCTTTGTTGCAGAGAAGTACCAATAAGGGTCATGTTTCCCTTTCAGGTTCCTGCCAGGGATTGCGGTGCTGTTCATGTACTTGATGCAGCAGATGTAGTATATGGCGGACGCTGCAATCAGTGTATCCCGAGTAAGCTCTTTGAATGTCCTGTACAAACATTGATGCACATGAAGATTGACGGATGTAGGGGCTAGAAGTGAAGCTGGACGAGCAGCAGTTTACATTTGGACATGAGTATATTGTTCCAACTTACCTCAATGGTTGGACACGTGTTCTTGGCAGCAGGTGCGGATTCTGAGCTTCATGTGCTAGGAAAGTCGCGATGTGCCCATCCCACAGGCTTACTTCCTCCACGAAGCCTTCCTCGTCCATCAGCAGCAGGTGTGGGTCGTGTGGCATTGTCGGGAGAGGTAGCGTGATTGGAGCCATGCGTGGTCGTGCGGAGGCAGCGGAGGCCGTAGTCGTGAGGCACTCCGCACACCAACTGTTGGGTGGAGGTGGGAAATTTTCGACCATGAGGTTGCCGCAGGGCTGCCAGCACCTCCGCATGTGTGCGGAGGTGTGAAATTTCCGGCCTAAACGTGTGCAGTGCATTCGTTGTCATTTGGGGTGCTAACCGCAACGATGTGGATGGCATCAGGAGGGTGATGTTGAGGTGTTTGGTCGTCATCGCAGTGGTGTACCGAGGGTTGATGGTCGTAGGGAAATAGATAGGAGGAAACAAGACAGTTGTTCAGGAGGATATAAATGGATCGTCACGTGTACATCACTCTTATGTGAAGTTGTACATGAGCATACATGAATACATTTGTACAAGGTTCAATAGAAGGGTTGTGGGGGTGATGGCCGATCTGCTTCGGATTACGTGTCTGGCGTCGGGATGAGTAGGTTTTCTCGGTTTAAGTGTCCGGTGATGTATGTGTTGTGAAACGAAAGGTTCCGAGGGGGGGGCAGAACCGTGATTTTTTTTTTTTTTGACTGAAGATGAGGTTTGACATGGCAGCAGTTGCTGTCCAATGGAGTGGCCGAGTGCCAAGGTGGACTTGAGTCGTACGGTGACGTCATTGTTACAGTAGTGCAGAGGCATGTGCGGTGTTCCGCAGCGTTTTTTTTGGTATCTTGTGGTCAGCGCCAATGACGTGGCAGGTAAGGTTCTGACCAATTTTTGGTTCAATAGACTACAATTGTATCGTGCGTGTTTCAAGGATGTCTATTGTCGTGGAGGGTGTCCCGCCGACCTTCTCCTCAACAGTTTGTCGATCCAAAATGTCAGGTTTGGTAGCGGAACCAGAATTGTATCGATACATTTATCGACCAGAGGGCGTCATGGAGAGTCGCATGGCGACCCTCCGCGAGGCCCTCCTATAAGTTGACGGCCTCGCAAAGTCGCATAGCCATCAACTTACTGTTCCGCTGGCCAAGGGATCCGGGCTCAATTACCAGTGGTACATTATCGCTTGACAAATTATTTGTCAAGTTTTTGTGGGCTTCCTGTTCCAGCGATGCCGCTTGCCCTATCATCGCGTAGGTACATTGTTTCTGGGTAGCTCCTACAACAATGAATTTTTGTTGTGAGAGAGGTTCGATGCCACTCAAAAAAAAAAAAAAAAACACTGCGGAACACCGCAATGGTGTCCAGTTGATGTTGTCAGAACAGATTGCTGAGTAGGTTGTACATGTCATGCAAAGTCCAACGTCGTTGTAGATGGAGACTGTTGTTTGACACTTGGTGTGTGCCCAATGAATGTATTGTTGTTCACCGTCAGATTTCCGCTATGTCCGTCATACGAGGAACTTAAAGTTGTTTTGAATATGGCTCCTTCGTCAAGCTCCGGTTTTGATGGTGTTTTTGGAGATTGCATTCACAAACGGATGAAAACATTGCGGTGGAACAATGTATTGCATATCACATGTGGCGTATGGTGTGGCGTGTCGATTATGCGTGGCTGTCATTGAACATAATGTCCGACGTGTCGTGCGTCGTGGTTCTTGAAGGCGGACAGATGTGGACATCGGATTTGACAAAACATGGTGACTAGTTTGTCAGTGAAACATTGTGGATTTGAACATAGGTTGGTGGTGGTCCGGTGCACGATTGAGAGAGGTGTGCGAATGATGTACATGGGATCCAACATTGGTAATTGGAATTCTATGGTGTGGAGTGGCATCCACTTGGGGTAAGCTATTGGGAGTTATTCATGTTCACATGATGTGGCCCGATTGTCTGGCGTGTTGGTAGTGGCCATGCAAACATCGTGTTTTTGGTAGGCAAGCACTGACCTCTTTGTTGATTTGTGATCCACGTGGACTATGTGATGGTAGGTGTTACGAGGTGTGATGATGTGGGACATTCTGGGTGTTTATCGTGAGGGATGTGTATACATGAGTTTGCCATTTGCGGAAGCATGCCATAATTTAGTAGACATGTGGGTAGATTATTGCTGCAATCGCTCAAAAGCTTGCAGTGTTGTTCGTTATTAAACATCTTGAGTACTTACTTACTACATATAGTGAACCAAAAGTCCGGGGTTTTGGATTCCATACGCTTGATGTAGGGAAAGAACCTGGTAAAGGAGGTTGACGATGAAGGTTGATCGAACGTGACTTCGTTCCTGGTAAAGTTGTATATGTCTACTTCACGGTGTGACAATATGGTCTTGATGTACATAACTTTGTGGGCAGGATGAGTTCAAGGATTGCACCTTTGGTATATTGTTAGTGTTATGTAGCTTCGATGACAGTTTGGGATTTGTGGAAGGGAGTATGATCGCACGCAGTCGAGGTCAGGGAAGCATATTGTCCAATGTCGGCATTGTTAGTACCCTTTTGGCAAACAGCGTAGTTGCGTGGCAACTGCCTTTGGTGAAGCTCGTATGCTCGGAGGACATTGAAAGTTGAGGCCGTCTGTTCTGGTTCCTCCCATGGTGTGCGAGGTACGTAAGCACACAGGGACTCAGGCACATTGCTGAAGAGGAAAGTACGAATGCAATGCGCTGAGAGTTAGAACTGTCGTGTGCAGGGTGTGGACGTGACTAAAGTGAGCAACATGATTGGGTTCAATGTACACAACATTCCGTGAAGTTGACTGAGGTGCGTCTGTCCAAAGTTCACGTGTCATGAGGATTGTATACATATCGTCGATGGATTCACATTAAAAGTCACTGTTTTGAGTCCCAGGCATCAAGGAAAAAGTGTATCCAATGGGACAATGACGTAGACCTTGTTGTGCGTTTCCTTTTTGCGATCTTGGTTCATTTTGCATTTTACGGTACGTTGTGTCTCCCGTTGCCGCGAATGGTTGGTCTGTGTTTCCGCTCCGCTTGTGGTGTGTCGTAGATATTGTGTTCATTGCAATATGTGGTATGTTGTGTGTGCTAACAGCGGGTGGTCAGTGACACTCGGACAATCACGTGTGGCCATGGCGGCCAAAGCATCACGTGAAAGGCTGGAGGCAATTACTAAACCAAGTGGATGTGACGGTGAAAAGCTAACGTTTGTGATGAGGAGGAAGGCTTGTGTATTGGATGGGAACTCATTGTTCCGATGTTTCTTGTGGATTTTGTTTGGTACTGAAGATGAGCACATGAAAGTACGGGGAAAGGTTGTGAACTTTGCGTTTGAACATTTCGACATTGTTGAACATTCATTTTCAGCTGCGCATGGCTTCCATTGTCCTAATGCACGGTCGTATGTGGCTTTCATGGGTAATGTTGGTGTATGGGGTGGGTTGACAGAGATGTTGTTGTTCTGTGCAATGATGAATTGTGCCATGTTTGTGTAGAACAATGATCAAACCCTCATGTTCAAGTGTGGGCATGGGAGTATGACGTCCGCATGTTTTCACATTGTGTGTGCTGAGTGTCATTTTGGACATTTTGGTAAGGGATGAGGATGCTTGTGGAAGGAAGTTCAGTTTGGTGGAGTAAAGTATTTGCTCAGTTCATTACTTGAGCGACAACATTGTACAGTGTACATACATGCTTTTCCCGCCAGAGGTTTTGGACGAGGCAGATGATGGAGATGGCGATTGTCAAGATTATCATCGATCTGGACCGACACATATCTGTTCTGTTGCACATGGTGTATTCAGACTCCAGCGACCATTGTTGCTGTATGACATGAGTCCTGATTTGTTTGGATTTCCCTGGCACATGCAATGTGTTGGTATTCGTGGCGACAAAAATTGCATGTTTTGAGCTATATCTGTGGCCATCCATGGATGTGAAGAAAAGCACATGGACGTACGCATTCAGATAGCTCGATTTTCAGCTATTCATTTCAATGGCTTCAGTGTGCCTATGGGTACAAGCCATCAACGGACTTGGGATAGTAGGCAGGCATACCTGCACTATATTTGTACACATGGGACATGGGGGTCCTTTGGTGAACTACTGGTAACTACAGTCTTGTACAGACAAACGTTTTTTGTGTGGCAGAGTGATGTCCGGGTCTTTGGTCTTGTTTTCTTTTCACATACCATTTCTGGCCCATGTGTACATCTGAAGTACAATGGGAACCATTTCAACATACTTCAGTCGAGTAATGATGGCGTTCTGTATGGGACTCAGGTAATGCCGCAATGTTTCGTACACTGAGAGCACCACAGGTCCTCACATGTTACGGATAACATGATGCTTCAGTTTTTTGCCAGGCTGGATCTTTTGTCACATGAAAGCGGGAATGCCAACCATCTTTGTCCTCGGACAAATATGAATACCAAACATGTACCTCCAGCATCGCGTGTTGGAGGCACGGTTTCTTCAAGTCAAGGAATGAAAGCAGTTGGGAATTTTTCTTCATTACTGTTGGATGTTCTGAATGAGAATGTCCCATTTAGTATAGTAACAAGTGTGGAATCAAGTGGTGGTCCTCAGAATCGACCTGGCCCTGTGTCTATTCTTCCCAGCAGTGAACGAGAGGATGGCAAACCAGTGATGAAACGTCGTCATTTCACGTCAAAGGAAACAATGTATTGTGACATTGAGAAGGAGGTCAAGGAGAAGTTCAGCCTGTGCTGTGAGTCAGTGGGCTCGAAGTTTGTGGGTGTGTACGAAGTGAAGTCAAAACGTGAGATGAAGTTCAAGTGTCAAGTTTTGGACCACCAGTATGACAGCTTTTTTAGTCGTATTTCTGCTGCGGTTGTTTGCGAATACTTGCTCTTCTCGCTTGGTGGATTGATGTTCCGCCCAAGATCCTATTTTCAACAGCTTCGACATTTATTCGTGGTCAGTGGCCAGCTCATTTAAAATGAGCTCTTCCATGCGTTGACGACCAATGAACGCCGGGCATGTACAGTATGTACAGGTAGGAGGATGGATGTTGATGCCTACTTGCGTGAGATGCTGGATGGACCGTGTACACCATGTACATTGTGCGACATGTTGTGCTTTAGGTGTCAGATGCATGAAGGGTCCAGTTGCAATGAATTACTTTGTTCTGTTTGTGCTGCCGTCTCAAAACGGGGCGAAACTTCTCCATTCATAGTGAAGAACAACTTCAGTGTAAATACAGTTTCTGAAGAGTTATCATCCCTGTCGTCATTGGAGGAATGTTTGGTATGTCCTTTTGTGCCATTCATAAACATTGTTCTGTTGAACCAAGGACGGCAGAAGCGTTTACAAGGAGCGGTCACAACTGTCCCTTTGGATGTTGTTGATGTCATTACTGAGTTGCCGCGCCCATTGACCATGTCAGAGACAGTATGCCTTGCATTCAAATGCAAAATGTCATACTATGGCAGTGTGTGGTCCGACAGTGTCCGACCAGGGATTGTTTTCAGAGCATTGCAATGGCTGATGGACAACTCACCCCTGTTTGCAAGGTTGGGGGCTCAGATGTCAAGTGCACAAGTTGGAAATCTTGTGCCAGAGCTCGGAGAACATGTGCACCGTGAAGCACAACGTGAGACAAACAAGAGTCATGCATCATCATCCCAAGACAAAGCTGAGGCAGCGTTCTCTCATTTTGAAGATGATCAAATCGAGCAAACGATGTACTTTAGGATTCCATTGTTCCCGGAAATGTCCAAAGGACATGTGATCACAGCATCATGTGAGGGAAAGACTCCTTGTCACATTCTTTCTCAGAATGACATGGAGGATTTGTGTTTTCCATCACTCTTTGGTGGACAGAGAAGATCTGGATCTGGATCATGCAGTGATATTGATGTGATCCAGTTTCCAGAGAGGACAAAGCTTGTTGCAGATGACCCAGTGTCACTTTCACGATACTTTCACCACTGTCATCGTTCTTTTTTAAAGAACGTTATCGCCACAGAAAATGGACCACTTGGTCATGTGGACGATTACTTTGGGGTTGTGGAATTCCAGCACCGTGGAAGTCCCCACTGTCATGTCTTGCTGTGGGTGAATGATTCCCCAGACCTGGAGTCCCAGTCCCCTGACGATGTTGTTGAATTTGTGGATAAGTATGTATCCACAAATATTGACTTGTTACAAACTGATCTACAGTCCCTTCACGAGCACAAGTGTACACACCGTTGTTGCAAGGAAAAAGGCTCTAAAACATGTGCGTTTGGCTTTCCAAAGCCACCTTTTGATAAGTCTGTCATTCTTCTTCCTCTTGATGAGAGCACCTTACCTGCTGAGAGAAAAGATTACAAAACAGAGTATGCAAGTATGATTGCAACACTGAAGACAGTTACCACTAACATTGACTTTTATTGTTTTCTTCAGTTGTGTGAGCTTTCTGAAGTTGAATGTGTTTGTAGTGTACGTTCATCTGTTAAAAATGCAACGCTACTGTACAAAAGGATGCCAATGCATCAGAATGTGAACCCGTTCAACCCTGATGTCTTGAAGCTTTGGCAGACCAAGATGGACATACAAATGTGCATACATCCATATGCAGTGGCAAGTTACATTGTTTCATACATGTGTAAAGGAAACAGGATCATGAGCCGCACACTCAAGTCTGTCATGGATGTTTTGAAAAAAGAGGAGTGCTCACAGAATTTTCGGAGTGTAGTATGTAAAGTTGGCAATTCTCTCATTCATGATCAAGAGGTCAGTGCCCAGGAGGCAGTGACCCTAATAACTGGATTGCCGTCGAGGTTCTCAAGCCGGTCCTTTGTGTTCATAAACACAAGCCCCCGTGAGAAACAACTCATTCTTGTGAAGCCTAGAGCGGAACTTGAAATATTGGACCCATCTTCTGAGGATGTGTTCATTCGGTATGCTGTTGTCTTCCAGTACGAGAGATGGCCAATCGAGCTTGAGAACGAATGCTTGGCAGACTTATTGTCAAAGTATACGTACCGGAAGAAGGCAAAGCACATGACTGATGACTGTGGGGAAAACGAGAAGGAAGAAGAGTTTGGTGACGATGTGGACATGGACTGTTTTAAAAAGGAGGGGCCCTCGGATGACACATCGGTAGTACAGAACGGTGAGTTGCTCTATGACTCAATGGCACTGTATCGTGTACAAAAGGTCCCAAAGATTGTGCGATTTCTGAATTGCCAGTCACAGATGGATGACTACGAGTACAAACGCAAAAAGGTTTTCCTCTTTGTTCCTTTCCGAAAGGAGGAGGACCTCACTGTAAAGTTTGTAACATCTTCATTTTTGGCGAA
The DNA here is from genome assembly GCA_023375785.1 of Penium margaritaceum. Classification (NCBI taxonomy): domain Eukaryota; kingdom Viridiplantae; phylum Streptophyta; class Zygnematophyceae; order Desmidiales; family Peniaceae; genus Penium; species Penium margaritaceum. Next base: position 53,057 of record SZWC01006794.1, on the reverse strand, counting down.
CAAAGGGATCAATTCACAGAAGATTGAGGAGTTTTCTCCAAATTCTTCAAAGTGGGAAACAATTTAGCGCAAGTTTGAATGTGCTCTCAGGACTTGCCACAATGAAATGGACAATGACAGAGAAGGCACTGCTTTGACTAAACATGAAAGTGGTCCCAACTTTGAGCACGTTGGCCGTCACATGTTTGCAGACAAGGCAAAGAGTGACAAAGAGTTTTTTCTTATGAATTCCAAACTAAACTCCAAGTACCGTGCTGTTGTGGATGACATCATGCAAATTGTACGTTCTGGAAAAGAAGTTGTTCGACTGTTCCTATCAGGAGGCGCTGGTGTGGTGAAAGCAACGGTAGTGCATGCGTTGTATGAGCATTTGTTACGCTTTTACAATGCTGCACCAAACTCAGACCACACGTTGCTCAAGGTGTTGAAGCTCACGCCAACCAGAGTTGCTGCCTTCAATGTGCATGGGTTCACCATTCATCATTTAATGAAATTGAGCACTCGAAAAGGAGCATACATACCTCTGTCCTCTGAATCTCGACATGTGCTGGCATGTGAGCTAGGTCGTGTATAGTTCATTATTGTGGATGAAGTGTCGATGGTTGGTCGTCGGATATTATATTTCCTGGATCGCAGAATGAGAGAAGTAAAAGGCATAGATCTGCCTTTTGGTGGTGTACATATCGTCTTTGTGGGTGACCTATTTCAACTAGAACCGGTACTGGGTGGGTATCCGTTTGAACCATTTTATGACACCCTAGGTGCAGAGGAAGAAGCATCTGCACCGGAATTCTTCCCATGGGCTAGTGTGTCACTGTACGAGATGCAGACTGTCATGCGACAGAATGATCAGTTTTTTGCAAACTCTTTGAACCGTCTCCGTGAAAACAGGTGCACAGTGGCAGATCATGACTTTTTCCAAGCTCTGCTTATTGACCAACAGAAGAAAGTTGACATGACCAGCATGTTGCACCCTTTTCACAACAAACGAAAAGGTCAACGCATACAACAAGATGCTGTACAGATGCTGTTCAAGATGCTGTCGCACAGTGCCAAGTTTGTTTGCCAAGCATGCAATGCGTGCATCAGCCATGGTGATGGGCGTCGTGGTCACCAGTCATTGGATGAGGCAGGTGACGACAGACGATATACAACCAATCTATGTAAGACTCTTCGTTTGTACATAGGGTGTCTTGTTCAAATCATTTTGAACATGGACACGAGTGATGGCTTAGTGAACGGGGCGACATGCATCCTTCATGATGCAAGCCTTGTTAGAAATGAGATGCTCACATTCTGGGTGGAGTTCCCAAACGATGTCATTGGACAAAAGCAACAATTGAAGTATGCACAACATATAGCGGATGAGGGTGTCAATGCCGATTGGACGCTCATCAAACGAGTCAAAAAAACCTTCAAAGTCAAGGAAAACGACAGTTTCGAAGTGTCACAAAGGCAGTTTCCACTTGCCCATGCAAATGCAATTACTGTCTACAAAGCACAAGGATGCCCTTTCAGAGAGGATGCAGTGGTTGACTTGTCTTTCTTTGTACCAGAGCACATGTACTATGTTGCTATGATCAGGTTTTCTGATGCACAATTAATCCATCTCACAGAGTAAAACAGTGACAACATCAACGTGTCTTCAAAGGTTATTTCAGAAATGGAGCGGTTGCGACGAAGAGTGCACTCACCGCATTTGCAGCGCCTCGAATGTCTTTGTGCTCCATCATCATTTTGCGTGTACTACCACAACATTCAAAGTCTTGGAAAGCATGGGCACAATTTCCTCCACCGTCATAAACTTCTGCACGCAGACACTATCATTGTTACTGAAACACATCATCACAACAACCATGCTCATCCGCATGACAGTGTACAGGGAAAGGCTGCGCATTATTCTTCCAGTGAGTTTGGAGGAATACTTGTTGCAACTACGTACAATGGAGCTATGAATGAACACAGTGGAGCAAGATTTTATTCTATGTCATGGAGTGAATAGATCTTCCCAAAAATTCCTGTGATTTTCTGTGCAATTTATCGTTCTCCCTCTTCGGCAGAGAAGCCACTGTTAGAATTTCTCCACACCTTCGCCTCAGCTTCATTCCCACTTGTCCTTGTAGGTGACTCCAACATTCACGCAGAGATTACGATACCAGAGAGTCTCCAATTTCTACAAGACAGGGGTTTTCAGATGTTAATCACTTGTCCAACTCACGAGAGTGGATCCATCATTGACCATGTGTGGACGAATGCACACAGTGTGCACATGATAGTCCACCGACAGGAAACGTTCTACTCAGACCATTTTCCTTTTGTACTAAGTGTGGACAAACATGGAGGGTTAGCATAAGGGATCACCCATATCCAGGTACAACATTGTCACTTCTCTTTTCAGCATGACATTGTTGTAAGCTAGTATGAATCATGTGGGCAACATTGTCATGTTGCTAGTTGTAGTGCCTTTGCCAACAATCGACCACCTGCGCAGAGATGTAAATTGTACAAATGTCTCCCTCTTACATTTTTTGTGTTTCATCACATTTATCTCTATCACATCCACACATTATCATTGTTCATGTGCAGTCACGACTTGCAACCATTGCAGAACTGCAACTGCGTTTCAGGTGCTTTCATCTTCACGCCTTGGTCATCAACGTGGATCTTCCCATGAGTGATAAAGCCCAGCTTGACCCCCGCATCTATCTCGCAGACACTTGTGGAAGGGTTATCGACATGAAGGTGTCTACAGTCATCATTCATGGGAGTACTCCAAAACAACAAAGAAGCACATGGCAGAATCTTTCACGGAAAGCTGGCAGAGGTGGAAGATGTACGATGTGTTCAACACAACCACATCATCCACGAGGGAACGGTACGTGGAGATGACAAGTATGCATCAGTGTACATCATATGAATGGATATGCCTCATGATGATCCTCTGGATGTTGCAAGTACACCAGTGTTGCCCAGGATTGCACCCTCAACTGAACAATGGGCGAGTCATACGCTGTGCCAAGCACCTTTGTCGAAGGCGAGGTGGACCAAGTCCTTACCTCCATTTTCAGCAATGACATGATGTGCCCCTTGCTGAAACGTTTCATTCCATCAAAATGATCGCCGGTAAGAACAATGCAAGGTTGGACAATGGGACATCAACATCCGGAATAAGTGATGTCTACTAACATTACTTGCCTAGTCATTGTAGCTTGGTCTCGCAGTCGGGATTTTGGATGCAACGAAGGTTTCGGCCGCAAGGAAGCAGGATTTCATCATGTATGCAGATGACATGACGCTCGTCGGATTTGTGTGGGGCGCTCTGACGCCTGAGATCCAGTAGTACTTGAACAACGACAGAGTGGTTGCCATGAACTCGATGTACTACAAAGATAGTGCTCTTGAGGCCGGCCGTGGGTGAGTACGGTACACCACGTGCCTTGTGTATACATAAGGTGCGTATTTGTTTACATACCTGCACTCTTGCCCCAAAGTACACATTGTAGGTCAACGATCCATGAGATCACGGATAAAGCCCTGCTCAACATTGTGAGGGAAGGAGTGGACAGAAATGAGCTGCCAACAATGCACGGAATCTCTAAGTGAGTTTGTGTTGGTGTCCAATAGTGAGAAGTGCAAACGTTGTCGTACGTCCTAGACATGTCAATCACATGTTCGCAGCATTTTAGTACAGGTTCAACTACACGTGGATGTTCCTGAAAAACAGCTATGTGAACACTCTTATCGTGAAAATGAGTGCAAAGGTCACCAACCTACAATACAACGAGATCACCCAGTGCACGCAACGCATACCGTTGGCATAGCATGCCAGTGCGAGATCTTCTTTGACTTCCTGAGAAGTACGAGTGCACTAAGCATGGAACTATCACCTCAGAGCAAGGCGTTCTGATTGTGCTTTGGCATGCTGTGGGTGAGTCAGTAGGTCACACAGTCTTCCATTTTTTTGTGTAGGTGTCACGTAAGGGGAGCATGTGTATGTTGAAACCATGCATGTTCCATATGCAGAGGCACATCCTGAAAGAGCAACTGTCGTGGGACCATAAGCTCAGATTTTTCTCTTACGAGGGAGGACAGTACCCATGCTAAAGGGCAAAGGCCATGAACAAGTGCACAAACTGTTAGCAGAAGCTGAAAACAATTTCCATGACTTCTGGCTACACACTAAGGTAACTCCATCTCCGCGTGCACAATTTGTGCCTGCACGGAAAGCTACACTCATCAAACATGCACTCGTATCTTCGCAACTGTGTGTATCTAACACAAGAAACATGATCTAACACAAGTTCAAATCCACAGCTCTGATGCACAACAGACATATGACTTGCTTGAAGTGCACCCTCCAGTACGTAATGAAAAGGTACGTGCTCCACTAAGATGGCAATGGTACAACAATAGTTCACCCGCACCTACATCGTTCATGAGAGTCACCATTGTTTGTCAATACAACCTCTGTTTGCAACGACGCATCATGTCACCAACAAGCACATATCTTACAAGTCCGACTGCTCGTGCTAGAAGTCTAGGCCCTTCAAACAGCGTAAGTTTCTCTGGTGAACCACGTGTACTTGCTACTAATGTGCGATTGTACACTATGTTGTGCAATGCTCACTGATACGCAAGTGTGTTGCAATGTGCAGATTGGCATATGTGCTGACGATCAGAGTCCCCAAAAAACCTCATCAACCACATTTGACAACACTGTGATGTCCCCAGAAAAATCATCAAATGCAGATCAACATTCAAAGGATGTTTGATAGCTTCAAGCAGAATACAGAATTGTGTAAACTGAAGTCAAGCTTCTCCTCAAGCGTTCCTTTGACTTGGATGGTTTGCCTTTGTAACCCACACATATCACAATCATACCATTTACAAATGAAGATGAAATGCCAAGCTTTCATGGTGTGAACAGCAGAAGCACTCGTGTTGAAAACAGTCACAATGTAAAGCAATGCAGTTATGCGGAACGATGGACAAGTCTGCTTCATACCCATTCCGCAAGGTCTAGAAGACAGAGCGTGGTTCAAAATCTGTGGAGGACCACTTTCTCTTTAACGTGCAAACTATTGCCACCTTTCAGAAGAACACTGAGTAACGACCACAAGTTACGTTGTGCATCGGAGCACTCTTACACGGTGTTTGTGAGTAAAATGTGAGATAGGGTCGATAGCACGTGGCGTTGGGGTACAATGGGGAGCTACCCATCTAGAGTGATGTCATTGTACCACGGTTGGGCCGGTGAACCTGCGAGGGATCAACACAGTCTTGATTCTTGTAACGGGCTTGTGAAGTCTACATCCGTAGCATCGCAATGTTCTTAATCAATTGCCGTGCTTTTGTTTTTATTTCTAGGCATGCCGTGACTCATTCGTCTTGGTACAAGTAATGTGTCGTGGTGTCAGCTTAGTCGCACTGTGCATAGGTGTCATTTTCACAAGCATTTATGCATCGCACACTCACCACAACTCTTCACATTAAAACAACAATTGCACATAACTCTTGACAAAGTTGACAAGATGGTCATGCATTTACATCGTACAAATTGAAAGTCATACAACAACCACTATTGATGGACACGTGACGACAACATTGTGCCTCTTCCACAAGGTACATTGTGCATCAGAGCACTTTTGCACAGTGTTTGTGAGTAGAATGTGAGATCGAATCCGTAGCGTGTGGCGTTGGGGTACAATGGGGAGCTTCCCATCCAGAGTGATGTCATTGTACCACGGTTGGGCCGGTGAACCTACAGAGGATCAACGCAGTCTTGGTTCTTGTAACAGGCTTGTGAAGTCTGCATCCGTAGCGTCGTAATGTTCTTCATCGATGGCCGTGATTTTTTCTTCTTCTTTCTAGGCATGCTGTGACTCATTCGTCATGGTACAAGTAATACATCGTGGTGTCAGCTTAGTCACACTGTGCATATGTGTCGGTTTCACGGGCATTTATGCATCGCACACTCACCACAACTCTTCAGTATGGAACAACAGTTGCACGAAACCCTTGACAAAGTTGACAAGACAGTCATGCGTTTGTATTGACAAAGTGAAGGTCATACAACAACTGCCATCAATGGACACGTGACGAAAACGTTCTGCCTCTTCCACAAGGTAAATTGTGCATCAGAGCACTTTTACACAGTGTTTATGAGTAGAATGTGAGATAAGGTCGATAGCGCTTGGCGCTGGGATAGAATGGGAAGCTATCCATCTATAGTGATGTCATTGTATCACGGTTGGGCCGGTGAACCTACGGAGGATCAACACAGTCTTGGTTCTTGTAATGGGCTTGTGAAGTCTGCATCTGTAGCGTCGCAATGTTCTTCATCGATGGCCGTGCTTTTTTTCTCTTTCTAGACATGTCGTCACTCGTTCGTCCTTGTACAAGTAATACGTCGTGGTGTCAGCTTAGTCGCACTGTGTATAGGTGTCTTTTTCACGGGCATTTATGCATCACACACTCACCACAACTCTTCGGTATGGAACAACATTTGCACAAACTCTCAACAATGTCGACAAGACATCAAACAACACATATCGTGCAAAGTCACAATTGTGCCTCAATAGCTGACTATGGATCATTTTGACATCGTTGACAATACTTAATATGTACACGACTTCTGCATGACGAATTGTGCTTATCACACCGCCATGGTGGTGCAAACCCAAGACAACAAACATCACAGGTGAGTAAGGTAAGGATGTCACTATAATGTACGATCAATCTTTCCCTGTCGGGATGATGCAAGGAGACATTATTTCCCAACAACCCATCAGAGGTTGACTTGGAGCTATACTTCTCTATCTTGTACTCACCATATGTGTGGCATAGTTCCATAAGGTGCACATTTAAACGAATACACGAACCGACAGAAGATAGAAAGATAACAAGGTAGTGAGGTAAAAATGAAGATAGGTAAGGAGGTTGTTAAAGTTTTTGGTGGTGTAGGGGAAATGCTGCCAAAATTTTCTCAACGTCGCATGCATTACATGTACAACATAGCGATCTACTGGGGTGAAAGGTTATAGAGGCAGGCAGGTAGAAAGGTAGTTCAAGTGATCCAGGTGAAGGGAAAAATCTGTCGAAATTTGTTTGGCGTACCTTGCGTTAGAGTTACACAAATAACAACGTAGACAGCTAGACAGGTAGAGAAGTGCATAAAGTGTTCCAAGTATAGGACAAATGTTGTCCATGATTTTTTTAGGTAGCATTAATTGAAGGTACACGGGCAACGACATACACAACTCAAACTCTACAAGGGTAAAGAGGTAAATGGTACAAAAAAATTGTAGCCGTTGGGGAAACATTGTGAAGATATTCTCAAGCTATATAGCCTAAAGATGTCGCCGTATACAAAGACAATTGTCGTCATAGTAGTCTAGCTACATTGCACTTGCTTCCAAAATGTCCACAAGATTGCCCCATAAAAAGTTGCCATAAATGTATTTGCTTCCACCAAAACTGTCCACATGAGTAGCAATGTATTCCTCCAATGGTAGAAAGACGTCAAACTAACATGTTCATGTCTTCTATACCATTGTCATAGAAGTAAACCTTACTACATTACATGTCTGACCAAGGTACATCATATGCTTTTTTTCTATTCACTGTCTGAGCTAAAGCGACCCAACCATACATTAAACGAAAGACATATAGATGTAGCAACGAGGACCATGAAAGCGAACTACTTCTTTGCACCAGAAAAGAGGAAGAAAAGTGATTGAAGTCATTCCACATTAATTGTACCACAAAATATGTTTATGATGTATACAGAGGCGTTGATTATACGTTCAAATACACAAAATACATTATTACACTGAAATCCAACATTTCCGTTTTTTCCCCATCTCTTTACACCCTTTTTTCATCATGTACATGACCATTTTCCGTTTTTTACCCGGGAACACCACACAAGGGTGTTCCATCCGTCCTCAGAAGTCCGACCGGCCGTTGGGTAAAGAAATCTGTGCAGACAGACCAATCATAGAATTGGAGGTTTTGCAAGAAAAGTGAACTACTTTCTATATACTTGAAAAGAGGAAGAAAAGTGATTGAAGTCATTCCACACTAATTGTACCACACAATATGTTTATGATGTACACAGAGGCGTTATTTATATGTTTGAATACACGAAATACATTGTTACACTGCAATCCAACATTCTTGTTGTTTTCCCATCTCTTTACACCCTTTTATCATCAAGTACATTGTAGCGCGAGGTGTGCCACGTGGCTCGAACGTGGGTCCTAGCCTGTGGGCGACGAATGGGATGAGTAGAGGGTCGGAGACCCTCAAGTACCGCGGTTTTGGCCCAGTGGGCCAAGCTTCCCATGCGTTGGTTACAATTGGTATCAGAGCGCCGAGGTTCGACATCCATTATGGACACCGAGGGCGGGTCCATTCATGTGTGGGAGGAATGTAGTGCGAGCTGTGCCACATGGCTCGAACGTGGGTCCTGGCCTGTGGGTGACGGATGGGATGAGTTGAGGGTCGGAGACCCTCAACTACCGCGATTTTGGCCTAGTGGGCGAAGCTTCCCATCCGTTTGTTACATACATGACCACTTTCCGTTTTTGACCCAAGAACACCACATAAGGGTGTTCCGTCCGCCCTCAGAAGTCCGACCGGCCGTCTGACGAAGAAATTAGTGCGGACGGACCAATCATAAAATCGGTTTTTCGGAAGAAAAGTGATTGCAATAAGGTTACCATGTAACTAAAAATGAGTCCGAATAGAACCACCTTATACAGTAGGGCAAACTTGTCCGCGGCGAAGACCTGACTCATCGCCATGACTGGCTACAGCGACGACGACAGGTATGTATGACAAGAGCCAGATCCAAAAGCTAGTTTTCCAAATATGTGACGGTCAGCGATAACCGATAGATTGATCTGGCCGGTTAATATGACCTTAGCCATACTCCAATGGAACATAAGAGCCCACAACTGTAGGCAGTGATGACGGCGCGAGTTCAACTGGCGCACTGTTTTCTGAAACTTTCCAAATATGCTTTATTCTCTCGTCGAGTTGTCATCAGCTCATTAGCATCGACCATGGTATAGAGAACAGGACCTCCGGTCGAACTAGAGGGGAGATAAGACGGTCAGAGCCCTCCGCAAAAAAATCGAAACTCTAAAAAGGTGAGACGGCCAATCGAGCTTGGGCGTGAAAACGGCCGCCCGACCGTTTAGGTTGGCGTACGGTGTCAACGACCGCTACCAGGGCGGAGTCGGTAGGCTAGGAAACCAGATAGCCTTAAATACTCTTCCTCCAGACGGACCCGGCGCATAAGCAACAGACAAGGCCCAAACCAGGATTATCTGGTCAATTTATCCTATACAATAATATGTAAAGCCTAGGCTAGCGAAGCAATTGACCCTAAAAGACGAGGGTGGTGGAGTTGTGCAAACGCAAGCGATTGTCGCTTCGCAGAGTGGAGCGCAGCTGCAGTGCCGTCTTGTGACTCAAGACGAGGTTCGTCGTTTCGCTGCCAGCTGTCAGCTGATGTGCTGATTGTCTGCGAAGGCCAACTACGTGCTGTGGATGGTAGTGGCCACACGTACGTGCTTCGGTTGGCGACCGCGAGCCGGTGGCTCGCGGTCACTCGGGTGGCTCTGTGGCTGTCGTCCGTGGTGTTTGTTGGCCTAAGCTGCACGTGGCCTCTGTTGGAGCTCGACATGGACAGTGAGGGCGAAGACGACAGACGAGCGGAAGGGGTGGAGAGAAGAGAGAAGCACAGGGAGGAGAGCAAGGATGTGAGGGAGAGGGACGGGGAGAGGCGCAGAGGGAAGGACAGAACCCGGGAGAGGGAAAGGGATAACGAGGAGGGCAAGCCCGACAAATCAGACAAGGAGAAAGGGAGGCACAAAAGTAGGGAGAAGGAGAGGGACAGGGACAAGGACGGCAGGCGCGAGCGGTCGAAGGACGAGGGAGGCAAAGACGATGACCACGAGTCCCGTCGGAAGCGGCAGCGACGGTCGAGGTCAAGGTCAAGATCACGTTCGCCGTCAAGGTCACGGTCGCGGTCACGGTCACGGTCACGGTCCAGATCTCCTTCCTCTCGACGCAGGAAACACCGGCGAAGAGACGAAGCCCACGACAGAGACCGTGGCGGCAGTGACAGTGAGGATGACCGTGGCCATCGCAAGCGTCGGGAGAGAGAAAGGGACAAAGGCAAGGATAAAGGGAGGGAGAGGGGCAGAGACAAAGAGAGGGACAGGGATAAAGGTAGGGACAGGGACAAGGTGAAGGTAGCGGCAGCAGCAGGAGAAGGAGTGGCAGTTGGGTTCGCGTCAAGCAGGGCACGGGAAGAGCGCATGCGCGACACGCTGGAGCGCAGTGACGACGAGGAGGAAGAGAAGGAGGAGAAAGGTAGTGGTGACGACGGAAGTGGACAGGCTGGCAGGGCTAGGGCAGGTGGCATCTCGTTCCGAAACCCTAACTCACAAGCAGAGCCAGCGAAGGGGAGTGCGGATGTGAATGGCATTGCCAACGGCAGCAGTGCGGTAGAGCCTGAGGACGGCTCTGTGCCGCCTGCGCCGCCTCCGCCACCGCCGCCGCCACCACCGCCGCCACCTCCTCGGCCGCCGTTGCCTTTGGCAGAGCCGGTAGCAGAGAGTGT
>SZWC01006794.1:0-31958 GCA_023375785.1 Penium margaritaceum | reverse complement strand
GAGAGAAGAAAGTGATGGCAGGTGGAGAGAAGAAAGTGATGGCAGGTGGAGAGAAGAAAGTGATGGCAGGTGGAGAGAAGAAAGTGATGGCAGGTGGAGAGAAGAAAGTGATGGCAGGTGGAGAGAAGAAAGTGATGGCAGGTGGAGAGGAGAAAGTGATGCAAGCAGGAGTGCGCTGCACGGCCTCCTGGATGCCTGCTCTGGAGTGATGGCAGTTCCACGCAGGAGCGCACATTGTAGGCCTGCCTTGAGTGGGAAGTGGGGATGAAGGACTACGTTTTCGATTTCAATGAAGAGTTTGTGTGCAGTTGATGTGGCATGGCTTGCGGTTGGCCCCATTCTGTGAAATGCACTCGCTGCTGTGAATGAGATGTAAACAAGATGTTCTTGAACTCATTCTTGAAATCTCAGCGCGACATGTAATGCTTTGGCTGTTTGCTTGTCCTCACTTCAGTCTTACCTCTGTCTTGGCCACATCGAGTCAAATCACGCACGAATAACTGTGGGAAACAACAAGCTGAAAAACACAGGCGTGCCTTGAATAAGCAACCACACTCTTCAATAGCTGACTAGAATCAGACAGTGCACCAGCTTCATCCACATTGCCAGGGCAAATGTGACTTAACAAGCCAGCTAAGTAGCCTTTCCGTTGTGGCCCTCATCCAAGCGACACATTTAACAACACCCCATGGTTTAGTGCACAGAAGCTTGCACACGAACGCCTTCCATAGCGCCCTCCCTCTTCCCCACCCTCTCTGTTTTTACTTTGTTAGTCTTGGTGACCTCTGGACCTCACGCCACTAACTTGCAATCACTTTACGTTGCTCAACTGCTACATTGAGAGTTTCAACTTCACCTCCCTGACTCTCTGCTTTTTAGAGGTGCTTTGTTATTGGCCAGCTCCTGGGGCCATTCACTCGACGGCCTTCAATTTGTTGTTTCTGAGCTTGACTGAAGAACATTCCTACTTCTGTTGAACCTTTGCACTCCGTACATTGGTTCCACAACCAGGCGGAACGTGCTTGCCAGTGCAAGCTGAATGGCTTTCAGTCCGATCGTTAAGGCTGCACGCGAATCCTTGGATTCGTAAATCTGTTTCACGAATCCGGATCCAGGGTCGGGTCTCATTCGGGGATTCAGGAATCCACCAACGAATCCTGGAAGGAACACAGGGTGAGGGAGGGGGGAGAAAAAAATGGAGTAGGTCCCGCTCACGTCCGACTAGTGAGCAAAGATGCATAAGAGATCAACTTTCGAAGTTTCGAAACCTCGGAAGCTGACAGCTGCGCTAACTTGCAGATTTCGTGCATGTGCCAGGTCAATGGCCTGACACATGCACGAAATTGGCGGCACGGAGTTTGTCACTCGCTCGCACGTTTTCTGTGAGCGAGCCGCGAATCAGTGCGCACCACCGAGAATCTTGCAGTATGTTTGGCTCGCGTGCAAAGTCCAAAGTCCACGTCCATCGGCAAGCCAGGTGTCAGACCTATCTGGCAGGCTTCGCTATTGTAGTGATCAGGGCACTGCCAAATTGCTCATGCAAAGAACGGGAGTTGCACCGGAGATCATCCGCTATTTGTTTCAGCGACCATGTATTTTCTTGGCCACAAAACTAAGACCACAGCAAAGGATTCGCCAGGATTCGTGAATCCAAAAGGATTCGGATCTACAAATCCGGATCCAGCAGTAGATTTGGACTCACGAATCCGAATCCAGCTTCAAATTCACGAGCCAGATTCGGTGTGCAGCCTTACCGATCGTGGTGGCGAGTTCATAGGTCACAACCTTCGCTTCCTTACATCGGTTGGCATATGGTTTTAGTCTTTTGCACTCTACACCCATCATTAGAACGTCATATTGTAATGCTAGAACCACAATGATGCTGTTGGGATTTGCACATTATTGGTTGAGTCTGGCATGTTCGAAACATGCCAGATCATGAAGCAAATGAATAGGGTGTGGAACTGGGCTCCACATAGACTGCTTCCACACGACGTCACTCCTCAAAAACAAGGACACATTTGTCATGATGACTTGTACCTTGCTCAAGTAAGGCACAACATTGTCGTTGTCTCGCTCCCTGACAATGAGCGTGATAGGAAGATTTTCTCTAGCGGCCCCTTATGTTGAATGGTATGCACCTTGTCCACTGGCTAGCTGGCTGGTTGCACGGAAAGACAAGGCATGCATTGCTCTATGGAGTGCGTCCCCTTGGTCTATTCTGGGATAGGCCAGGAATGCACTGCCCGAAATGGGTATGTCCTCTGGAGATCATCATATGAAACACACCTTTGTAGCCTAGTTGGAACAAGCGCCGAAGCTCAAGGGTCGCGGGCTCAAACCCCGTGACGGCTGCATTTTTCTTTGATGCCCAAAATGGGACAGGAAGCTTCTAAGAAGCTTACTATAGCCTGACTTGAGGATGATTCTTGGCGGTCTTAGGATGTGCCAAGTAGGAGTGTAGGCTAAGGTTGGTACCTGTGGAGCCACTATGAGTAAAAGGATTAGCAATTCTCTACAAGTATAAAAGCCTGTGCCATGTATGCATCCACTTATAGTTCTTGCCTTTGAGACTCCTCACAGAGTGTCCAACCAAGGGTAGATACTAAAGACCTTCATGTGGACTTTGTGAGGTTGAAAACCGAACGAACCTAAAGTGTGGATCCCTCGTTTGAGGGTGATGTGTTATCTTGGATGAAACACCAAGAGCGGTTGGCGGCCTCCCATGCCAGGACCCGTTTTCTAGACCGTTGCTGTCTGGGTTATCAATGGGCCCACACTTATGGTTCTAAGGCACGCTTCCAAGACAGACTCACGCGTGGTCTTGCAGGGCGCACAGGTACAACACGGACACGAACATTGGACGGCTCCATCTGCTCCATCGGCTCCATCGGCTTCTTCAGATAGGGCGCGCATACGTGGTGGACTAGGGGAGGAGGAATAGCTCTGTCCATGTTGGATAAGACCCTTGAGCCCCAACGGGACAAAAATCTAACCCTTTAGAAGGTGGTACGACCCCGAGTCCGTTTTCTCATGATGGCACCATCACCTTAGACAATCATCGGTAGGAGGGGTAAGCAATGAAACCAACTGTATGTTTGACAACGGTTGCAGTCAGCAGCCTCATCGGCCTCAACGAAGTAGAGTAGCAGCAAAGCAGAGAAGACAAGCAACAGCCCAAAATGGCAGATCTGACTCAAGCCCGCCTTGAGGCGAGTATGTCAAAATTCACGGGGACAGGTTTTCCCTTGTGGAAATGGCAGTTTGAGACTGTCATGAACGTGCGTGGCCACCTCGACATCCTACATGGACCGAGACAGCACCGGCCGATGTGATAGTGACCACGCATGCGGCTGACCTTGCAGCATGGACGATGAAGAACAACATGGCTCTCGCCATACTTGTGACGTCCATCAACAAGACTCAACACTCCCACATCACGGGATGCACGTTGGCTGTCGAGGCCTACGGAAAAATCTCACTCGTGCATCAATCAAACGCCCTAGCAAACCGACTCTTCATCTTCCAGAGGTTGATGTGGATGAGGGTGAGCAAAGGAGAATCCATACCCGCATTTTTGCATTCGTTCGACAACGTGCTGCAAGAAGTCTAGCAAATGGAATGGAATCTCGACTCCAACATTTGTGCCATGATCCTTCTTATGGCGCTGCCGGAAAGCTGGGGGTCCTTGATCACCGTATTTGGCGGTTGGAAGGAGGCACATCTAACGTATGAGGCTGTCGCCGAACACGTCCGCAACGAGTCCATGCGATGCAGTGGCAGTGAGGCAAACATCTCAGTCTATGCCTCTCGCTTCGGTGGACAAGGTGCAAGCTCTCACTCCAATCAAGGCAACAACGGAAGCGGTGGCGGTGGAGGGAAAGGCAATGGTGGCGGGAAGAGTTCCAAGAAGCCCGGCAACTATCACAACTGTGCAAGGCTCGGCACGTGGCTAGGGACTGCCGAATGCCTAGGAGAGAAGGCGGGAACAAAGGTGGGACGGAGAAGAAGGAGCTCACCAACATGATGGCTGAGGGGTTGCCCATGAAGGGGGCAGCGCTCCTTAGGCCTGGGGCATTCGCCCTTGACTCGGGCACCAACCACCACTCCTCAAAAGAGAAGGGTGGTTTTGTCTCCATGGCCGAATTTGACATGCGCATCAAGTGTGCAAACGGCAGCGTCGTCCAAGCCCTGGGCAAAGGGGACAAGGTGATCACGTTCACCGTGAACGGTGCGGAGAATGAGGTCAACGTTCAAAAGGTGGTGTACATGCCCTCCTTTGCAGTAAACCTGCTGTCAGTCTCACAAATCACCGACAACAACATGAGAGTGGTGTTCACCAACAACGAAGCCGTGGCCCTTAAAAATGAGGACATTAAAGCTTTGTACACCAAAGACGACCTCATGCTTCAAGTTCCAAGAGTCGACGGTCTCTACGTGCTTCAAACCAAAGTCACCAAGGTGTCGGATGAGAGACTGGCATGTGCCACCAAGGCACTTGCACCGAAGCCAAAGGATGCACCGTTGGCGACCGCTACAGCCGCCACATCAACCAAGGGCACTGACGCTGAGCTATGGCACCGGCAATTTGGCCACGTGGCTAATAGCACGCCGTAGAAGATGCAGGAGCAAGAGGTATTCCACGAAATGGAAGGGTGCACTATGAAGCATGGAGAAGGGTGTATGTTGTGTGAACCATGCCTCCAAGGAAAGGCAAAGAAGAAGCCGCTTGGGTCCGGAGACCAAGCACTCAACAACTAGCTTGCTTTGCCAGCAGGTGGTGGGAATGGAACAGCAGCTATGCAGGATGACGCAGCATCTGACATGGACGTAGATACCGAGGCGTCCGGGGCTTCCGAGTTTGATTTGGAGTCAGACAAAGACTACGACGACGACGACACACCATCACCTGTGGACGTACGAGCAGCAAAGCAGGAAGCCGCACCTGCACCCCGGCGCAGTTCGCGACCAAAGAAAGCACCTTTGCGGTATGCATACGATTGGACTGGCCTGAGCTGGTCGTGCATGGCTCAGGGAAAGCCATCCACAGTGGCGGAGGCGATGAATGACCCGGATGCGGACAAGTGGAAGGAGGCAATGGACAGCGAACTTGCGTCTATTGCCGAGAATAGCACGTGGGTGCTGGTGGATAGACTCAACAAGGCCCACATGGTGGGATCCAGGTGGGTCCTTCGAGTGAAAAAGAAGAAAGATGGCAAAATCAAAAGGTTCAAGGTCAGGGTAGTGGCAAAGGGGTTTTCTCAACGCCCGGGCTCCGAGTTCGACGAGACGTTTGCGCCCATCGTAACCTTTGCCTACATCCACTCTGTCCTTGCCAACGCAGCAGCAAAGAACCTAGAGATACACCAAATGGACGTCACGATAGCTTTCCTCTATGGGAAGCTCGACAAGAAAGTGCTGATGGAGGTGCTCGAAGGAGTCAAAACTCCCGAGGGCAAGGTGTGCAAGTTGGTGAAAGCGCTCTACGAGTTGAAGTAGGCCCCAAGGATATGGCACAAAGAGATGGACAGTTTCATGACCCGTCTCTCCTTCGCTCATTGCCAAAATGATCTGAGCATGTACGTGCACGATGATGGGAGTGGGCTGATGCTCGTTGCACTCAATGTGGATGATCCGATCATCTGCTCTTCTTCGGTCGAGCTGCTCGATGAGCTGAAGTCTGACCTTAGCAGAAGGTTCAAAATAAAGGACATGGGTCCTCTCGAGTACTACCTCAGGATCGCCATCCACCGCAACCGATCAGCAGGCACAATCAAACTCAACCAAACCAAATCCATCAGTGAAGTACTAAAGCACTATCACATGGAAGACTGCAAACCTGTCAACACCCCAATGACAACCGATGCAAACATGAAGGCCTCAGTGTCACCAAGCAATGAAGTAGAACAAAGGGAGATGCAAGATATCCCCTACTAGGCCACCGTGGGTAGCATCATGTACGCCATGGTAGGTACTCGTCCGGACATCTGCTATGCTATGGAACAATTGAGCAGGTTTGTGGCCAACCCAGGGCCACAACAATGGCAGGAAGTCAAGCGCATCTTGCGCTACTTGTAAAATACACATCACATGGGCCTCGTCCTTGGAGGCCAAGAAGGTACGGACCCCCTAGGCTTGAAGTGCTACACCGTCGCCGACTGGGGAGGAAATCTTGACGACCGGAAATCCACCTCTGGATACGTGTGCATCTTGAATGGCGCTGCCATCTCTTCGGCCAGCAGGAATTCGGATTGTGTTTCTGTGTCCATGGCTGAGGCATAGTATGTTGCTCTGTCTGAGTTGTGCAAGAAGACTTAGTGGTTGTGCAGTCTGCTTGGCGAAATGAAAGTGCCACTGAAGGATGCCATGCTTGTACACGTGCACAACATGAGCGCCATCTCGATGGGTGAAGATGAGATCATCTCCCGGCGAAACCAAGAGCAGCACTGCGAAACCAAGAGCATGCTTGCTGACTGCATGACCAAGCCGCTGGAGAGCGACTTGCACTATGCAGGCATTCGTAGATTCTGCAAGAGGAGAGCGGCAGAGTAAGGGTGAGCCCCAAGGCATCGATGGAGCCCAGTGAGCGACAGATGGACAGAGGTGCAAGGGAGAGATTTGTTGAAGGGTATGCACATTGTTGACTGGCTAGCTGGCTGGTTGCATGGAAGGACAAGGCATACACTGCTCTACAAAGTGCGTCCCCTCGGTCTATTATGAGATAGGCCAGGAATGCACTGCCTGAAATGGGTATGTCCCATGGAGATCATCTTTGGAAACACACCTTTGTAGCCTAGTTGGAACAGGCGTTGGAGCTCAAGGGTCGCGGGCTCAAATCTCGCGACGGCCGCATTTTTCTTTGTGGCCCAAAATGGGACAGAAAGATTCTAGGAAGCTTAGTAGAGCCTGGCTTGAGGATGACACTTGGCGGTCTTAGAAGGCGCCAAGTAGGACTGTAGGCTGAGGTTGGTTCCTGTGGAGCCACTATGAGCAAAAGCATTAGCAATTCTCTGCAAGTATATAAGCCTGTGCCCTGCATGCATCCATTTGTAGTTCTTGCCTTTGAGACTCCTCACGGAGTGTCCAACCAAGGCTAGACAGTAAAGACCTTTATGCGGACTTCGTGAGGTTGCAAACCAAACGAACCTAAAGTGTGGATCCCTCGTTCGAGGGTGATATGCTATCTTGGTTGAAACACCAAGAGCGGTTGGCGGCCTCCCATGTTGGGACCTGTTTTCTAGACCGTTGCTATCTGGTGCATTGACACCTTATGCCCGTTCCTTGGTGTTTCGCCACTGTCCAAGGCGTGGCACTTTTAGGACCCCAAATCTCGGTGTGAAATTGAGTGGCGTAAGGATTTCTTCTTTAAGAGGATGCTCAGTCGCGACATTGTCGATCGCGGCCATTCTCTTGCCCTAAGTTCTCACACAAAGGATAGCTCATGGGCCAGGTGACCCTTTTGCACCTTACCTCACTCGACCATGTTTTCTGTGTTGTTTGCACCCATACTTGCTACAGTTTCTTTTCCCATGCCAAAACCATCGTCTTCTGTCACACCGTCCTCTGCTACCACCCCATTTGCATCCGCATAAAAAAGGAAGCCTGTGTCAGCACCTACATCAGCACCTACGTCAATAATCACACCATTGCCTGTATCACCGCCTATGCGATCAACTCGTTCTTCATCAACATAACTCCCTGACTTACTTCCTTCATCATCACGTGGTTTAGCATCTTTGTCTCCAGCTAGATCACTGCCTGCATCCTCGCTTACTTTATTGCATGGATCATCACCAATGACATATGCGCAGTCTGGCCGCATGCTAGTTCCTCCGGCTGTGGTCCAAAGACGTGCCCCGCCCTTGTTTACCCTTGCGTCCTTCATTCGGGCACCAAGCGGTCTCCATTTTCCGTTGCAATCCGCCTCTCATCCTTCTGCTTTTGGTGTTTATTCTGTGCCCGCTCATCCTTTATCCTGGCTATAGCTCTTGTTACTGACAAACATGCTCCTGCCATTGGTGTGGACACAATTGAGTTGTCTGCCATTGTTTTCCTGGCCAACTCTGCAGTCGGAGGAGTTTTTTTCCATGTCCTTTCTGCCACCGAGTCTGGTCCTGCCGCACACCTCTATTTCCAGTGCATTCACCTCTCGTGGCAGAGTGGTGCTCTTGCATGATCTGGACATGGTCTGCCAGGCTTGCCCCGCCCCGGATGTGACACTCTAGGAGCAAGCCATGCGTGAAGAGCTTGATTCCATCAAAGAGCATGTTGTTTACGAGAAGGTAGATTCTCCAATGTGTCCAAGACCATCACGTCCCGTTGGGTATACAGGCGTAACTACAATTAGAACTACATCATTGAGTGCTACAAAGCTGGCCTCACAGCCAAGTGATTTCCCCAAGTGGTTGGAATTGATGCTACATTTACCTTTGAGGGGAAGTAGACCATGACAAAGGACATGCCAAGCCAGGTGGCTCAGCATGTCTAGAAGCTGTATCAAACAAACATAAAAAAGAGATTCCTGCACGGTCAAATCTATGAGGAAATCAACCTAGGTAGCTCAACTACCTAGGTTTGACAATGGTTTCAACCTCATTTAGCGGCTCCACGAGGCTG
Source organism: Penium margaritaceum (assembly GCA_023375785.1). Taxonomy (NCBI): domain Eukaryota; kingdom Viridiplantae; phylum Streptophyta; class Zygnematophyceae; order Desmidiales; family Peniaceae; genus Penium; species Penium margaritaceum. The sequence goes on along the minus strand of SZWC01006794.1, from coordinate 23,342 downwards.
TGGACGGGTTAAAGGAGTCTCCGTGCTACTTGAACATCTAGATTTTGCAAACCTTGAGCGTGGTGGGTAGCTTCAAAGTTCATTCGACACCGCTCTCTTTTTGAGCGACCCGTTGCCATCCTTCGTCACCATCTTGGTATGTATGGATGACCTCTGAATATCCTTTAAGGATGTGCAGGCTGTCCAGGTTGTGCAGCTCCTCCAGTCTGCATACAAGATGAATGATCTTGATCTTGCCTAAATCTTCTTGAGCATGGAGATTGAGTATAGATGTTAGCAACAAGTGCTGCACGTGCACTAGGCATGGTACATTTGCATCCTTGGGGAGTCTTTTGCCGACCTGTTGGCTGCAGTTCCCCATGTCTCTATGCCCATGACTCCAACAGGCCAGAGGCTCCTCAAGATAGCTAACCCTGCCGAGTTGGGGGAGCCCATTGACGTCACGACGTACTTCCAGGTTGTCGGGTCTGTGGTATTCCTTGGTACCACCACGTGTGCTGATACTGCATTTGTGGTAAAATGTTTTTCCCACTTCTTCCAGTGTCCACATCACCTCCATCTTGAGGAAGAAATGCATATCGTCTGCTACTGTGTTTCCACTACCTGTCTCGGCTTGTTGTGTTTTGCTTCTTAGCATGTCTGAGTTCGGTGCTGGGAGGTGTTGACAAGGAGTTGGAGGGGGGGAAATCCTTGAATGTTACTCTAACAGCCTAGAGAATACTCCAAAATAGAGATTGGATTAAAGTTTCTAAAAGTTGTCGAGTTACCGAATCTGGTGCAATTAAATCGCTGGATTCTGAGAAGTAACGAGGGAGATATGAGCTTCCAAAGCTGGGGTGTGCTCTGCGACTTGGGGTTAGTCATGATTTGACTGCCGGTGGTGCCAATTCTCTGATGGAAACTAGGGAAGCCCTCAGAGAGGTGACCAGGCTCACCAAGAGCCGCCTAGGCAGGACCAAATGCTTGTGAAAGGGAGTTGCAGGTTGCACAGACAGAAGATAGGGAAGAAAATGTCAGTTTTCAGGGAATGCGAATGTTGGAGTTAACTCTTGAGTGCAAAAGTACATTATCACAGATTTCTAACAAGCCATTGTATGCCTTGTTTTGCCAAGGGAGCACTGAGATCCACTATGTCAAAGCTGACCCTCTAGCATACTCCTGGCCTAACGGGATGAGCGACCTGCACGGCCACTAGAGCGAGTCACACTTTCATGCATGAGAATTATGTCTCCCACGACCTGCACGGCCACTAATTGTGGACTGGTCCTTCCTTGAAGTCTCCTGGAGGCCCTCCAATTTCCTTTTCTCCTTGAAGGCCGCTCTCAGCCGTCCTGGCCAATAATTTTGCCGCCTTTTGAGCTCAAAGTGCTAAGGTCGTCACTTGACCCTGACCCATGATCTCCAAACTTTGGAAACCCATATCTCACTCAAACGGAATCCGGAATGAGTTTTTTAAAGTGTGTTAGAACGTGTAAAACATCCTCTATGCAACTGTTATTCCAGATGATTTTTATCAAGCAACCTATTTTCTTCACTTTCTGGCACTCTCATTTCCATCATTCTCCTATTTGCGAAAATGAAAATCACACAAGTCCGCACTGTCCCCTCAGTTGCTGAAAGTGGTGCGTTTCCAGCAGCTTGGTAAAAAATTCTACCAACATCATTCTTGAAAGGCAGAGCTTCATCTGCACCACTTACTTTGCCACAAGCTCGCGGATGAAGTGGTACCGCAGGTCGATGTGCTTGGTGCGGGCGTGAAACTCTGGGTTCTTGGCTAGAGTAATGGCACTCATGTTGTCACATTTGATTGTAGTCATTGTATTCTGCTGCTGTCCAAGGCTTGCAAGCAAATCATGCAGCCACACGGCTTCCTTTGCTGCTTCACTCAGGGTGATGTACTCTGCTTCTATAGAGGAGAGAGCGACAGACTCTTGTTTCTTGATCCTCCAGCTGATTGCACCTCCCTCAAGCACGAACATGAACCCACTGGTCGACCTTCTTGTGTCCAGGTCACCTCCCCAATCTGTGTTGCTATAGCGGATGAGGATGGGACTGTTGTTGCCATTGAAGGTGAGGCAAAGGCTGCTACTACTGTCGAGGAAGCGTTGCGCGCGCTTAAACCGCCTCCCAATGCGCCATGCCCGGATTCGCGCAGAATTTGCTGAGCACTCCCATTGCTTGGCTGATGTCGAGGCGCATGCCAACTACTGCGTACATGAGGCTTCCAATTGCTGCTTGGTATGGCACTGCTTTCATGTGGCTGCTCTCTTGCATTTCGTGGATGTCTGCGTCATGCTCAAATTCGCTCCCACCTCTAGTGGTGCTGCGGCTTTGCGTGCTCCTGCCATGCTGAAGCGCTTGACGATGCCGCTCATGTACGTGCTCTACGACAACTCCTAAGCTTGCTTCTGCTGATTGCGCTTGACCTGAAGGCCAAGGTAGTCACTGAGCTCTCCCATTTCCTTCATGTCAAACTTGGCAGCAAGGGACCGCTTCACATCTTTCAGAAGAGACTTAGAGTCAGCTGTAATGAGCTGATGACTTGGCTTGCCTCTTGCACGCGTCCATAGACAGCATGGCCAAATTCACTGCGCACATAACCAAGGCCAGCCAGCTGCTCATCCATCTTGTGGTACCATGCTCGCGGTGCTTGCTTCAGGCTGTAGATGGCCTTCACAAGCTTGCACACCAAATCCTCCTTCCCTTCCTCCACATACCCCTCCGACTACTCCATGTACACATCCTCTTTGAGAACACCAATCAGAAATGCACACATCACATCCATTTGGTGTACCTCTCAGTCCATAGTAGCAGCAAGAGCGAGGATTGCTCAGATGGATGAGAACTTTGTGACAAGTGTAAAAGTCTCATTATAATCCACACCCTCAGTCTGTGCATACCCCTTTCCGACAAACCGTGCTTTGTACCTGAGCACCTTACCATACGCACCACGCTTGCGCCTGAATATCCACCAGCACCCAATCACCTGGTTACTGCATGGACGTTCCTCGAGAGTCCAGGTGCCATTCTTCATGAGGGCACCATACTCCTCGTCAGCTGCGACACGCCAATCTGCCACCTCAGCGCTACGCATGGCTTCAGCGAATGTGGCTGGATCATCAACGACGGTGAGAAAGAGGAGCTCGAGGTCAGAGGAATCCCTTGGTGGTGGAGTAATGCACAGGTTCAGCCGCTCCCCTTGCTGCGTCTGCTCCTTTGCGAGCCTCTCGAACCACCGTAGCTGCTCCCCACTGTCCTTCGTATCTTTGTTGAGGTGTGCAGACCTCCGTGGCAGCTGCTATGGATTGTCTGGCTGCTGCTGTTCATCAGCTTTGGCTGCCGGCTCGTTCTCCTTTTCAGCTCCCTCCATCTAATTGTTGATGCCGCTGTCACCGCCATCTTCCACACAGCCCTCGTTTGCTACTGGTTCTTCTCCCACCTCTGGTACAAGTGCGGGAGTAAGTGGAATTGCAGACACAGGGCTCCGAGTCCAGTCCTTCACGTCCTCTTGAAAGACCACATCATGGCTGCAGATGATCTTGCTTTGAGCATGGTTGTAGAGGCGGTATCCCGTGGTGCCTTCACCAACTTAGAGTCCAGCTTGTTACGGCTGCCGGCAAGTACATGCACAAATGCACCACACACGAAGGATTTCAGGTGCATCACTGTTGGCTTGCATCCCGTCCACGCCTCCTCCGGTGTCATCAGTGGCACGACGTGCGTGGGACTCAGGTTTTTCGGGTACACCGCATTGTTGATCGCTTCTTCCCACAAGGTTGGTGGGAGCTCCACTTCTTGGAACATGTTGCGAACACGCTCCATGAGCATGCGGTTCACGCGTTTAGCAACGCAGTTCAGTTGCGGTGTTCCAGGTGGGGTGACCTTGTGCCTGATCCCGCGAAGCTTGAGGAAGGTGCGGAATGTGTTGGACAGGTACTCTCCTCCACCATTGGTTTGAAGCACCTTCAACCGCCTGCCACTCTCATTCTGTGCACCAACAAACCATACCTTTTAATGCATTAAAGTACTCATCTTTTCTGGCTAGGAAGGACACCCACATCTTTCTCAATTCATCATCAAGTACAACTTGCCGGACAAGGACTAAGATGGCATGGGACCACACAAATCAGATTGGACGAGGGAGAGAAGCCCTGCCGTCCCCTTTCCTTCCCCCGTGAAAGGAGAACAGGCTTGCTTCCCTTCAAGACAGCTCTCACAAGCCGACATACTTGGCTACTTCACTCCTTTGACCTCCAGGCTACGGACCATTTGCTGCATGGAGATGATTTTTCCAAAGCCGAGGTGAGCAAACCGACGGTGCCAGAGGCTGATGTTGTGCTTTTGATCTCTTTCTACCAATGCTAAGTCGGCTTCCTTCTCCGATGTCACATAGAGGAGGTAATGACCATCCCCCTTGTCCGCTTTTTTAAGCAGACGGCCTGCACGGGCAGAGATAGTGCAGCCACCATTCTCAAAGCAAAGTTGTATACCTTCGGAGATGAGAGAAGAAATAGAGAGGAGGTTAGCTGCAAGCCCTGGAACATGGAGCACCCCCTTCACATGACATTGCACGTGCTTGCACTCAACGGAAGCACAAAACACAATCTCATCCTCCCTAACCGCCGTTTGCACATGGTTGTCCCACTTGTACACCCAACAAGGTTCAATGGCAGTGCAGACAATGAACCACTCTCGGCGACAAGTCACATGCTGCGTGGCTCCTGAGTCGATGATCGAGAACAAAGCGGTGTTTTTGGAGACGTGCAAGACCCGGATGGTAGCCACAAACCCAATCTTCCAATCTACTGTGTTTGTGGAAGCGTCGGACTGCTTTCCTACTCCCACTCCAGCCGCAAGGTCCGCCTTCTTCTTTTAGCATTCGCATGCTCAATTTCCCAACCTCTTGTAGTAGTGGAAGTTCCCTTTCTTCTTCCCTCCTCCGTCATTGTCCCTGGTAGGTACAGCACCACCCCCATGACCAGAGATTGTGATGAGAGCGACATCCAGTCCACTTCCGCCCTTGTCTCCCTTTTGCCACTCCTCCTCAAAGAGCGGGCTCTCCTCCATATTGTTGAGGGAGAGCTCGTTGCCACGCTAGTCAAGGGAAACAATGGGAGAAGTGTAGCAGCTAGGAAGGCCAGAGAGAATGGTTAACATCAGCACACGCGCCTTAATTGGGTCCTCAATTGCAGAAAGCCGGTCGGAGAGAGACTTCACCATGTTGATGTAGTCAATCATGGATCCAGACTCATCCATCTTCACAGTGTGAAAGAGACAATGTAGCTGCATGTTCAGGAGGATTGACTTTGATTAATAAGTAGACTCAAGCTTCTTCTAAACCTCTTTTGGCGTGAGGATATCATGGACGAGGTGTTGTTGCCGTTCGGTGAGGTAGAGGGAGATGATGGCGAGGGCGCGGTCGCGCTTCTTGCAATGAGAGAGGACTGAGCTGGTTCCTCCTCACTCGTATGGCTCCAGAGTCCCTTCGCCATCAGCACCATCTTCATGTTGTTGCTCCAGTTGAAGAAGTTCTTGCCTTCAAACTTGGCGATATTGACGCTGGCCACTACAGAAGCAGATGTCACCATGGTAGTGTAACGTTCAGCCCACAAACAACTCTCTCACACAACAGGGTGCAAGGAATACCTCAAGGATGAGGTAAAGCCGTGTTCTACCTCTAACACCACTGATGGAAACTGGGGCAACTCTCAGAGAAGTGATCAGACTCACCAAGAGCCGCCTAGGCAGGACCAACTGTTTGTGAGAGGGAGTTGCAGGTTGCATAGACAGAAATTACGGAAGCAAATGTAGTTTTTAAGAAATGCAAATTTCAAAGTTGACTCTTGAGTGAAAAATTGAATCATCATAGCTTTCTAACAAGACCTTATGCCTCATGTATGCCTCATTTGGCCAAGGGAGCACTGAGATCCACTCTGTCAAAGCTGACCCACTAGCACACTCCTAGCCTAGCAGGATGAGCGGCTGTCACACTGTCATGCATGAAAATTATGTCTCCTACCACCTGCACGGCCAATAATCATGGACTGGTCATTCCTTGAAGTCTCTTGGAGGCCCTCCAGCCGCCTTTTATCCTTGAAGGCCGCTCTTAGCTGTCCTGGCCAAACATTCTGCCGCCTTTTGAGCTCAAAATGCTCAGGTCGTCACTTGAACCTGACCCAAGATCTCCAAGCTGTGGAAATCCATAGCTCACTCACACAGAACCCGAATTGAGTTTCGTAAAATGTGTTGGAACCTGTGAAGCATCCTCTATGCAAATTGTGTGCCAGATGATTGTTATCAAGCAACCTGTTTATGTCACTTCCTTGCACCCTCATTTCCATTTTTCACCAGAGCGAGTAACAGAGGTACATCTATTGATTGAGTCCCGGAAGACTGCAACGTCGTCCGGTGGATAAGATCCACCGGAGTTGATAGTGCAGGTTATTACTGAGAAACTTAGTCAAGATACTGGCTCGGTGTCTGGAACTCCATCATTCTGCTTGTTACTCGGAGACTGAGTCACATTTCTGACTGTAGGTCCGTGGACAGGTTTCAAACTGCATCAATTCACATAATCAAACTTGATGAGTAACTAATGGAACTGCACCCTAAAAGCACAAGGGGCACCACCACTACGTGTAGGGGAATTTGTGCCTCAGAAAAGGTGTGTTTCTGGGTCCTTGATGTGTGAGGGCGCCTCAGTAGGTGGGCATTACACGGGCCGCTAACTGAATGGCTCGATTGATGCGCCGCATTTTGGCTGACGTACCGGGAGGTATGGTTAACTGAATTGCACATAGTATGAAGTGATGGGAATCTCTAGAGTAGCTCCATAACGCGTCAACTCATGTCCATGTCCAAAAACTAATGCAAAACTGCCATTACACTCTTTGCAGAAGTGGCTGTCTTGCAACTCTGTTCAACTCCCTCAAACATGGTGTGAGGCGGCCAGAAAGCTCACGCTTAGACTCAAACCTCGTCCAAAACACAGCCGTGAACTCACGGTGGGCTCGTCAGGCCATGTTGAAATTGCTACCATATAGTTCTCTGATAAAGGGTTATGGGCCCACAGCCTTGATTGGTCTTCACATCTCTCACAGCTTCCGCAGCGGATAGGATTGTCGTCGTGGATGACATTGCCGTCAAACTCTGAGAACCCGAGTACAAAACTGTGCAAATGGCGCAGAAGGAAACGCAACCCATCTAGAAGCATGCGAGTGGCCTTGGATTTGGGCTATGGAGGTGGCACTTCAAAATCCACCTCAGGCATGAAAGGCTGCTAGAGGCCATGAAGGGAATGGATGTGCTCGTCGAGGCAACTGCTACGGATAAGGAGAAGCAAGTGTTTGCAAACAATAGCAAGGAGGTGCTCATGACACTGGTGTGCGGGATAGTTGAGTTGCAGTGGGGCTGCTTTCAAGGCTGTATGCAGGTAGCTTGCAACCGAGAAGCTTGGTTAGAACTCTGTGTCATCCATCAATTTACGTCGCTTGTAAAAAAAATGTTTACAACAAAGTGACTCCTCATGGTGAGAATCGAGGAGGGAGATGATGTCATCACTGCCATGCAACAAATCAAATCTCTCATCCCACAATGAAACGAAGTGGGGTAGAGTATCAACATGTAATAAATGGCCATTTCCCTCCTCATGGCCCAACCTGACAGTTGGAGCTCTCTCATCACCGTCTTGGGAGGATGGATGGGGAGCAAGCTTACCTATGGTGTGGTCACAGAGTACATCAACAATGGTGCAACAACGGATCTGCGGGAATTCCTTGTCTTCCTAATTGGTCCTTGTCATAAGAATACGTCGTGGCAGAAGTGGGTACAAGGGAGGTGGCTGACATGGCGGCAGAAAGAAGGTTGCCATATGGGTGCATTTTGCAATTGTGGCAAGGAGAGTCACTGGACCCGTGAGTGTACCGAGGAGGCAAAGACTGCGACAAGGACACCAAAGCCAAGAAGGCACTTCTGAATGAAGCTCATAACCACTACCTCATGAAAGCAAACCGACAATGCCTTCACTTCAGAGCTGAGGAGCACACCCAGGTCGAGAAGGTCAGGTTCATCAACTACAAGTCCATGGTGGTCAGAAAGGAAAAGGTCGGACCGGCGGCTGGCTAAGGAGACGTGGACATGGAGGTGCTAGTTGGTGGAATGCGGGTGCAGCACATCATCAAGAACGTGCAGCACGTACATGGCTTGGCTGACATCCTAAGTGAAAGCCACTTGACAGTCAGGGTGTACGAGGTGCTCTTTAGGAGAAACAAGGCGGTCGTGCGGAAGGATGGTGGTATCGAGACCATAGTGGTGGCTAAGCGTGAAGGAGGTTTCTACATCGAGGAGAACAAGGTGATCCCTACGGTGACAGATTCAGCAGTCTTGTAGGAACGTACCATCAACCTGGCCAAAGGAAGGATAGCTGATCTAGAGCAAGGTGATCCCCGCGGCGAAATATTCCTCACTTGCAGTCATGAAGGAGATGGTATGCAGCCTCATCATCGATGGTGAGGAAGAGGCGACAGATGCAGCAATGCACAAAATGTGCAAGCCTTGTGTTTTGGACAAGGAGTAGCGCAAACCGTTCAACGAGAACGTGAATCACGTCTTAGACCTGTTGGAGATCGTGCTGTGCAGACCGTTCAAAATGGTGTCAAAGAGCGGTGCATGTTGCTTTGTCACCTTCATAGATGAATACAACAAAAAAACTCTAGGTGAACTTCATGAAGTGGAAATGTTGTCGTGGTGGAGAGGTATACTGGCCGGAAGGTTACAGCACTACGCAGTGACAATGGCATAGAGTTCGTGGGTAGTAGAGGGTGGTGAAGCAGCAAGGCATAAAATGGGAACAAAAAATGCAATGTTTGCCTCAGTCTTATGGCAAGGGGAGCGAGCAAACCAGACGCTGCTGAACATGGTACGGACCATGTTGGTGGATGCGCAGTTACCGCAAAGCTTCTGGATGGAAGGTGTGCGTACGGCAAGCTACACTGTCAATCTCACCCTGACAGCGGTGCTGAAGGAGAAGAGCGGCTGGAAGACGCCCCAAGAGGTTTGGAGTAGGCACAACTGAAAGTTTCCGGGTGCAAGGCGCACACAATGGTGCAGGCTACGCAGTAGTGAGACCGCAAGTTGGAGCCGCGGCAAAAGCTGTATCTCTTCCTTGGCTATGAGAGCGTGCATAAGGCATATTGGCTCTACAATATGCATAAAGAGGAGACGTCGAGTTTGAAAAGCAACATAGTTACATCTGCAGCAACAACGTGGGTGTGGTGGACTCTCCAAAGACATGATGATGGTTCTAGCTCCTTTACTATGAGAAGGAGCTGGCGGACTCTAAAGTTGAGGATGCAACGCCGGAGCGTGGTGGTGCACCAGAGGCGGCAACCAATGTGGGGGACTCCAATAATGATCAAGCTGATGAGGAAATCCACCGGATGGACCCAGCAGATGCGGCACAAAGGGTTCCAAGGCACGTAGTTCCATCAGAGTACACATTGGGTGTCGTTGGAAAAATCATCAGACGTGCCGCCCGTCTGGGTGATACCTCACCGCAAGAGGAGAGATCCTTACGGAGCCATCCGGTTGATGATTCACCGGAGAGTGTATAGTTGGAAGAATCACAGCAGAGCGACAAGGCAACACCAAAACCGCCGTGCCGTAACGGGAAGGACTGGAGAGTGGGGAAGTGCTTCAATGTCGGCACCAGTTGATGGGTTGGCATGACACGGTGCATGCTAGTCGCATCAATAGAGCCAAAGATTGTGTAGGAGGTGCGTGGGTGGCCCAAAGGGATCAATGGGACGCAGCCATTAATCAGAGTTGGCTTCCATCATGGCAAATGACATGTGGAAGCTGGCTGATAGGCCGAAAGATGCTAAGGTCATCGGCTCAAAGTGTGTTTTCAAGACCAACTTCCCAAAGGAAGGTGTGGTTGACAAATACAAGATGCAACTAGTGGTAAAGGGATACCCACAGCATAAGGGCAAACACTAAGATGAGGCATTCGCTCATGTCACCAAGCTTACAAGCATCCAGACAATCCTTGCAGTGGCAGCCGCGAAGGACATGGGTTCCACCAAATGGATGTAATGGGTGTAGTGGACAAAATGGACCAAATGTACGTGTCTTCCTCAACATCATAGAAAAGGAGATCTACATGGAGGTGTCGGAGGGGTTGGAGGCACCGGAGGGCAAGGGGTTCAAGCTACAAAATTCCTTCAACGGGCTAAAACAATCATCCTAATGGTGATGCCAACAGATGGACACCTTCATGACGCAACTCGGCTTCAAGCACTTTGAGTCGGATCGCATCATGTACGTGCGATGCAACAAACAGCTCCATCAGATCGTTGCACTCTATGTGGACACCTGATTTTGTGATCAACGGGCCTTCCAAGCCTACAGCGGCTGAAAGAGCAATTGAGCAACAAATTCTAGGTGTTATACATGGGGAAGCTGGAGCACTGCCTCGCGGTGTACATCACGCAAAACTGGAGGGCATGCACGTTTGAGATGGGGCAAGCCAAATACGTGGCCAAGGTACTCAAGAGTTATGGCATGGAGGACTGTAAACCACTCGAAAATCCAATCTCCACAACCTGTGAACTGAGTGTGGCCAAGGCGCCGCAAACAAAACAAGAGAAGGAGGATATGGTAGGGGTGCCCTACCAATCGGCGGTTAGCAGCCTCATGTACGACATGGTGGCGACTCGACCAGACTTGGCCTACGCAGTGGGCCAAGTGAGCAGGTATGTGGCTGATCCAGGACCACTATAGTAGAAGGCGGTCAAGCGCATCGTCCGCTACCTCGAGGCGACGCGGTACACGTGCCTGAGATTTTACGGCAAAGGGTTATCTGACCCTTTGCATCTTGTCTGTTACACGGATGTAGACTACGATGGCGATGTAGACAAGAGGAAGTCCACATCAGGCTACGTGTTCATCCTTGCTGGTGTCGTGGTCCGAAACGCCACGGCTCCCGTGACAATGCCGCGCACAATGGTCATGCGACCACAGAGAATGGATTGCAGTGCTGGAATTCCATGTCCAGCCAGTAGGACTCCATCGACAAAGAACTCATGTTTTTCTCAATATTTTTTTTTTCCATATGCAGCACATGAAGGACCACTTGTTGAATGTGCTGCCTGCACCTGCTACCACCTGCTCCATGACTGTTGCACCAGCTCCAGGGTCTGCTCGAACGGCTTTGACAGTGGCAGTCACAACATTTGCAGTTGCTGATTGTAGTGCAGAAGCCACCTCCACCTCCTTGAACTGTTCAAAAAGCTTAACGTGGCTAAGGTGAAGGTGATTTCACATGGCAGAGGTGTTGCCCCCCTTGCACTTTTAATCTTCCCATAGGTCTAGCAGTCATCATGTTCAGGATCGGCTGCTTGTTTCTTTAAAGCTTTCCATATCACCGCCTTGTACCGCTTCCTCTTGTCACCTACTTCTTTTCCCTCCTCGCCCTCTTCTGACTCATCATCACTTTTGGAGTCAACAGATGGAGGTGGAGGCCATGTCTCATCATCTTCAGCCATGGAAGCTGCTGGACAGGCTCGGTGCCCCCACACATCTAGGAGGCGGGTGCTCATCGGGACTTAGCGTAACAGCGGAACTCACCGTGCAAGTGCACACGACCGCGTTGATCAACGACTAGCACGTCAGAGCTCCGTGACTGTGCTTAGCCATGGATAAGCAGTCCATTCTATCTTGGGAGCTTATCTGTGTGGTAATGTCTGAGCTGAGACAGAACTGTAATACGTCCATGTCCGAGGTGTCCAGTCAACAGCTCACAAAACAAATGTGGAAAACATTCGTCACATGTCACTGTCAAAACAAACATCATCCTATGAAGCTACATGTAAGTGAAGCATCCTGAATGAAGATTCCTCGTGAATACTTTTGCACAATTTCCTCCAAGTGGAAGCTGCGCTAATGGACATTAGGTGCCCGGGCAGTCATAGTTAATTGTGAAACCAGTTAAGCGACAAAAAATGTGTGCAAATCTATACTTCACTTTGTGCATTATATGAGGCTTGTGTTTGATGCATGTATGCACCTTGGAAAACATGCACAAAGCAAGTGAATCATGGACCATGACCATGCAATGAGCTGTCCAAGCATCTGCGTGTTCAATAGTTGAAAAAAACAGGAGTAGGGTGGACTAGATCCGGTCCTCCTGTCATTTTTGCGCCCTCCCGCACAAAGTTGTAACAAGCATGATCCTCTTACGAATATGAAATGAGAGAATCGGAACAGTCATTCCACCCTGAGAATTCGAACCACGGTTCTTGAATTTTGATCCCTCGAACCTTTGTGTACCCTTAGTCTAGGCAGCTCTGCCACCTGGCTGCCATGGCAGCGGAATCGGCTACTGCCGATACTGTTGTTTCCCGTGCTGCTGCGCACACGGCCCCTGTGCATGCAAGAACCACATCCCAAACTTTGAGGGTCTGGGACAGTGCCAGTACACTGGAAAAGTCAGCACGTGAGCAGCACTCTGCTGCAAAGGCATCTGTTGTGCGCAATGTAGCTGCGCACGTGGCTGAAGCCTGGGCCGGCCCCATCGGTGATGGACCTGAGGGTGACGCACTCCGCTCTTGCATAGTCACTCCATGTCTCTGTGTCTCCCACAGTGAGAGCCAGGGACCGACCAGGCTACACGCACACTGTAGCTCCTCTGCTTCATGGCTTGCCGCCCGGTAAACTGGGTGCGGTGTGCTAGTCTCAACCGGAGGGTGCAAGTACCAACTGGCGGCAACGGCAACCAAGGGGAGGCGGGTGTTCACCTTCTAGTGGATGCAGAAATGTATGATCGTCTTGGGGGAGCAAGAGGACATGTGTGGCAAAGTGGGAGTAGATTGTACTTCTTATTCAAATGTCAACATACAAGACAATATGTATGTGATGACACATCCTAGGCAACCCGAGGTTGTCGAGCCGTGCACAGCTCTGTACAGACCAAGAATGAGTGTTATTGCCTCAGCATCATGTAGCTCATTTTCTTCGCTTTCTAGCGCACCACGAATCCCACCAATCTGTAAACTATGACAATCTGTCATTGACAGCACCATTAGCGGCGGTGACGGCCGCCCAAAGTGCCCTTTCTGGTAGTAACACGTCGAGACACCACTCCAAAGCACCCTTGGTCCTCAATGATCCTTTATTCATCAAGAGATCATGCTCCAATGTGCAGTTTGGCATCGTTGGGTCTTCTGAGGGTCGAGCCCTGGTCCATGATGAATTCTCGTCACCTGTTTCCCCCTCTTCCAGTCCAACCTTTGGCAGGGGGTAACTTCCTCAATTCTTGATGGATCAACCCTGTTCTTGGGCTGATCTTGCACGATTTGTCCCGTAGAATCTAAATCCATAGTGAGATTATGAGTTCAAGGAAGCCTCAAGCTGTAATCAGTGCTCTTGGTACTGTCTGACTTACACTAACCCCTCCTACCCCCTGTAGGAGCGAGCCATCCTGCTTCGCTCTTGGTACTTCTGGAGTATGTTATTCACCCCGCCAACGCTGAAGTTGCAGACATGATCCCATGAGTTATGGGCAGTATAGAAGCCCTTCCACTTGACGAGGTACTCACGTTCATGACCACGGCAACGGTGTTCAAGGATGGCCTACACCTCAAACTCTGGCTTGCCCTCGATCACCACCGGAGGAGGAGGTTCGGAACTACGGCCAGGAAATAGCCCATCCGGATCATGGTGGAGCTTGAGCTTGTAGATGTGGAACACTTCGTGAATTGGCATGCAACGCGGAAAATCCAACCGCACCACCAAGGGCGTCCGCATTTCAAGCACGTCAAATGGACCAAGCCATTTGGATTTCAACTTGTGGTGTGTGGTGTTGAGAAGCACACGATCACAAAAGTTGAGCATTGTGTCTGCACGTCTGCGGTCCTCTTGCAATTTCTGCTGCTCTTGTGCCCTCACCAATGCATGCCGCCTCTCTGCCCAAATCTGGTTGAAGTCACTTTCGCTAGACTCCACCGCGGACAGGTTGCTTGAGATGTGTAAACTGAGCCGTTCACCACCTCAAATGTTGGCTTGCCAGTGGAGGCGGACGTAACGGAGTTGGATGCCAGTTCAACGACCGGCAGCCATTGGTCCCATGCATTCTTGTCCGGATCACCCACCGTACGAAGGAGGCGCTCCTCACTCTGGTTTGTCCGCTCCATCTGTCCGTTACTCTGGGGATGAAAAGGGATCGACAACTACACCTTCCTGCTATACAGCTCCATAAGTTCTTGCCAGATCCTGCTTATGAAGCGCGTGTCGTGGTCCCTCGCAATGGACTACGGTACGCCATATAGGTGTACCAGGTGCTCAAGGAACAGCCGAGCCGTACCCTTCATTCTTACTGTATCACGCGTCCCAATAAAGTGCGACATCTTGCTGAAGTGATCCACCACGACCAATACCACATTGGGACCCGACGCTGTCGCGGGCAAGCTTGTGACAAATTCCATGGAGATATCTTGCCACGGCTACTCGGGGATGGACAAGGGTTGGATGACACTTGGGGTCTTTTCCCTCTGCACCTTTTGGTGTTGGAACATGTCACAACTCCGCCAAAATTCAGCCACCTTCAAGGACATGGTGGACCACTAAAAGGAGCAAGCCACCGTCTTCAATGTCTTGTCCGTGGAGAAGTGACTGCTCGGGCAACTTTCATGGAACTCCAAAAAATTTGAGCTGCCACAGCAATGGTACCACAAGAACCACCATCTCCTACATACCGCGCCATTACCAATAGAGCGCCTCAAAGAAAAACCTCTGAGTGTCATACTCCCCATGCGCCTCGTATCCGTCTGTGAAAAGCTTTACAAAAAAGGCATCCTCTTGGATGGTGAGAGACGTGACCCACATCATCAGGTCCAGTCGCCGTGAGAGTGCTTTGGCTGGATTGATGTGTCTTGGATGGTACACGATATCGTATTCAATGCGCGACTTGAGGTACTCTACCCAACGCAATTGCTGCCGGCTCAGGTTTGGCTATATCTTGAAGTTATTCAACGCGTGGTGGTCGGTGAAGACTGTGTATTTCCTTGCCTCAAGATAGCACTACCGGTTCTTGAAGGCTGTGACTACGGTGAGCATCTCCTTGTTTTGGGTAGCATAGTTCAATCTACTCCATGGACCTTGCTTGAGTAGTAGGCAACCGGCTGTGACCCGTTACCAAAATACTGCAAAAGGATACCAATGGCTGGGTCCGATACATCCATCACCATTTCAAACTCACGGCTGCTGTCGGCCAGGTGCAAGGCCGGAGCGGAGGTTAGAGCCATTTTCAAATTCTCAAAGGCTTCTTGTTTGCTTACTCCCCAAATCCACGTCCGATCCTTGCGAGTAAGATTGGAGAGTGGTGCTGAAATTCCTCCATAGCCAAGGATAAACTTGCCATAGTAGCTGCAAAACCCAAGGCACACTTGCACATCATGCACAGTACATAACTCTGGCCAGTCTTGCATGGCTGACGCCTTGCGTGGATCCATGGCAATATGTTCATTGTAAATAATGTGTCCAAGGAATTCAAGTTCCCCCATTGTAAAACTCACACTTAGAGAGCTTTGCAAAGGCCTCTTCTTTCTCAAAATCTCAAGGACCTTCTTCACATGCGCCTCATGCTCCTCCCCCTTCCTGCTATACACTAAGATGTTATTCAGGTACACCACCACGAAGTCATCCAAGTACAGCCTGAACATGTTACTCATCACCACCATGAAGGTAGCCGGTGCATTGACCAACCCGCAAGGCATCACAAGAAATTTTTAGTGACCATAGCAGGTGCAACATGCCGTCATTTCCACATCATCTACTGACATGTGGATCTGGTGGTAGCCGGATCGGAGGTTGATCTTTGTAGAGAAGTGAGCCACACAGAGATAATTAAAGAGCTCTTTGACTTGTGGAAGCGGGTACCGGTTTTTTATGGTCAACTTGTTCAACGCTCAGTTTTCCACACACATGCACATCTCCTAAGTCTTTTTCTTCACAAATAGGTCACGTGCAATGCAAGGAAATGATAATGGATGGATGAAGCCCTACTCTGTCATCTCAGTCATCTACTTCTTAAGCTCAAGCAGGTGTGTGTTGTTCATGCGGTACATTGCACGAGCATGCAGACATTCTCCAGATTTGAAGTCAATGCGATGGTCCACATCCTGCTTCGGTGGTAGACTTACTGGGAGGGTGTCTGGTAACACGTCCTTGAAGTCCGTATACACCTTTCAAAGTTCCTCAAGCATGGTGGCAAACTTGCCTTGGGCCACAGGCTGCTCATGAGTCGCCCCCTGTGCCACATCAGGTGCCACGTCCTCTGGTTTGTCAAACTCATCCTCTACGTCTTGCACAAACACCAAAAACATTTCTCCTTTTTTGAATTGCGCGCTTGAGCTGCACCAAGTTCAGCATCATAGACGTCGATTCCTCCTTGCAAGGCATCGACTGCTGGGATGCTTCCTCCCCACAGGTCTCCTCCAACATGGCCTTTTCCTCAGACCACGTAAGCAGGGGATAATCGTTGTCTTCGAGCTTGATTCAGACAATGCGTACCTCCCAAATGATGGAGGGATTGCACTTGTGGAGGAATTCATGACCGTTGATCACGTCGTAATCCTTCATTGGGCACATCCAGTATACAGTATTCATGTGAAGCTTCCCCACGCGAATGGAGAGGGGATTGGCCAAGTACCGCACTTCCATCGTGCCGTCCACTTATTTAGCGGTCCGCTTCTTCCTTGTGAGCACGAGACTCTATTACTGAGCACAATCCATGCTCACAAAAATGTGGCTCGCACCACAATCCAGCCAACTCCCCACCTTCCTCTTGACACCTTCTACTCGGGCTTCCAAGAGAAGTTTGGACCGCTCCTCCTCATACCCTAAATCTCATCCCTTGACCTTTAAAAACCCCCTTCATTGCCTCAAGGTTTTCAGGTGGAACTCGAGTGGCAGTTTTGGCTGAGAGGAGCCAGGAATAATCTTATCTACTCCCGGGTCTCCTCGTTTTCGGACCCCATTGTTGCTTCCTCTACTTCCTCCATGGCTTGCCTCCCCTTCCTTTCTTTCTTACCCTTGTCATCTCCATTTCTTGGACTCTGGCAATCACGCGCAATGTGGCCAGGCTTTCCATAGTTGTTGTGTTTACACTATTGCAATGCTCTGATCTCCATGGGCTGGTCACCTCTCTCGGCCCGGTTGCCGTAATCACCACCGGATGATTTGTGGCTGTTGGAATGAGCCTATTGCACACGCAAATTGTACTGCTCTACTATTGCAATAATCCCTAGCAGGTCATTGTTAAGGTCATGCATCACCATCAAAGCACGTGCATCATTCTTCTGGTCGTTGTTCTAGTGTGGAATCACAATTTGTAGAAGTCAAAGCCATGGATGGCAATGATCTTACGAAAACTACGGGCATAGTCGGCAACGTTGCCAGTTTGGCAAAGCTGACAGAGCTTGGCGTGTATGTTGTTCCTCAAGTCACCCACAGTGAAGCTCTTAATGAATGACATTGTGAAATCATTTCATGAGGTTGGCCATTTCATGGTAGGGTCGCCACTGCTGCAGGTTGGAGCCGATGGGGTTGAGATTCTGGTTGCGGTCGTAATACCGACGACCATTGCTGCTCCACTACCGTGTAGATTGGACCACATCACTTTGGCCCACCAATCCAACAATGCACCTCTCAACAGGGTCACCACACAGTGACCCTTTTACATGGTTGTGCCATGTACAACCAATTTGTAACAGACTGGGGTGTGCAAGTAACTACTGTCCACTATGCTCCCCCGGCACTGCCATCAGTTGCTGCAACAGTAGGAGTACCTCCTCAACTCCCAAATCTGTTGCCACCATCCTCTGCAGCTCCCTAAGCTACCACTCTTGGACTGCCTCACTCAATTATTAAAATAAGCGCTTGGAATAAGCGCTTGGGACCACTAACAGTAGTACTTGGAGAGCGCATGGCGGGGGAAGTCTGGGGGCACACCGCATTGGGGACCCCCATGTTTGTGCCCGTAGATGGGGTGCGGGATCATTGGCAGGAGCAAAAGGTCAATGAGTGGACATTGGGGGTACCACCACAGGGGATGGTGCATGACAGCGGTATTGCAGGGGGTCCTGTGAAGGACACAGGAGCATGTAGCGGAGCGGACGGAGGAGACACAATCTGGAGGGAGCCATGTAGAGACGAGAGACCGGAGCAATGATACTCCTGAGCGGGGGGAGTGGTTGGTAGGGCAACGTGCACTGGACGGAGGTTTGGCAGACCCAGAGCAGGTCCTTGGGGTGGAGGGGTGGCAGGCCGGACGACGTCGGATATGGGCGCGCCATACATGACAGAGAGAGGCTTGCCGGTCTCGTCGGGTGCAAGCCCAGCAGGCCCGGAGGGAGAGTGAGAGAGGCTGGAAGGACAGCACAGAGAGGAAAGAGGGGGTACTCGACAGGGGGACGAGCCGAGCATTGTAAGTGATGAGGAGACAATAGGTGGGAGGAGACATCCAGTTGAGGTTAGGGAGGGCTCACCAGAGCAGTAGACAGAGAGAGGTGCTGATGTGGGACGAGGGATTCAGGCCATGGACAAGCATACTTTAGAGACAGAGGCAGTCCGGTTCCTATGCCAGATGTTTCCCTTGAACCCACCCGAGAGGCCGACAGCTAGACCAACGGGACAAGGTACAGGGGCCGTACAGGATGAGATGGTCGACATTGGGAGATGACAGCGACAACAACGTGAGGTTGTCTGGCCCGCGATAGGGAGAGGGGGAGCAGTAGTGGCAGGAGGACGGAGTACCGGAGGGCTGAGGAGTGATCACATGCAGGAGGGAGGGAGGACGGCGGTAGATGGCAAGGAGAGCAGAGGCAGGACACTGGGAAGAGATGTAGGGGAGCATGAAGGACCGAGATGGACGGAAGAGTGGCGAGGTGAGGAACAAGGGAGAGTGAGGGGTGAGAGGCAGGTGGGCGGCAAGAGGAGACAACACCAGCAGCATGCGGCAAAGGATGGAGACAAAGGATAGCAGCGAGAGCGTTAAACTGTCGTACCACAGATAGGGAGCAGTGGCGTAGCGGTAGCTCAAGAGCAGATGAGAGCAAGAGAGAGGAGCGATCATAGGCAAGAGGGAGGGATGATGAGGGGGACTGACATGGAGGGTTGCGATATGGCAAAGCAACGAGACGCGGGGGAGAGAGCAGTTCCGAGACACATGACAGAGGGATGGGGGCATGCAGAGCAGAGACAGACAGATGAGAGCTATGAGGGGTTCAGGAGGGATGCAGCAATAGCGTCCGACAAAGGATGAGGGGGAAGTGGTGGTCAACAGTGGGAGCGGCTATGGCTTTGCATATAGGGGCTGGAGTAGGGTCGATCATACGGGTTGGAGGTTATGCCACCGTTTGACTACCTACGAGTCCCAACAGGTGCACTTGCCATAGTCCGGGCAGCGGTATCAGTGCCCCTCGTGCGGTGCACATCTCATCCCATGGACGTAGCAGGCCCCTTTCTCCTCTAGGAAATGCTCAATCTCAAACTAAGGACACAACCTCAGCATCGACGGGGATCACATGCGGACGGGGTGAGATTTTTGGCCACCCGATTCCTAAAGGGGGAGTAGGAGGAGCTATGGATGGAGGTAGTCGTCCACTCTTGACCAGCCGGACGGCCACCACCACCACGGCGCCTATGCCATAAGGAGGAGGAGGCAAAGTAGCAGCGAATACAGAGGGCAGAGACCAAGTTCCATCATGGAAACACCTCCAAGGCGTGCGATGCATTGGACACCTCCTCATTGGCACCGCCGGGACCAGAGGTGTTGGATCAGGTTTAGGCAAGGCACCCAGAGGCCGAGCGGCACACACCAACGTGGGTAGCAGAGATGGCCCGACAAGCCCCAGTAGGGTTTACGGATGGGTATGAAGTACAAAAGGCATTGATGGATAGCAGCAGTCGTACAGCAGCAAGACCTCCAGGGCTGACGCTTGATTACCTGCGGAAGGTGGCGGTAGGAGACGAGTGACTCACACGACTGGTGGCACAGTTGCTAGCTTCCCTACACTGAGGACACCTCCATTCTCTTACCCGAAAGTTTGTGGCAGCTAGCAGGCTCATCATGTTGGCCAAGCCTGACAGGGGGGTGCGGCCAATTGCAGTGGACGACGGAATCCCTCCTCTGTTGTGGAGGTGGATGGCTACCACAGGGAGGGGTGAGACGGAGATGGCTTTGGCACCACTACAGCAGGCAGTGGGGGTGGCGGCAGGAGGAGATATGGTGGTCCACACCATCATGGAGAAGCATGACCAATAGGAGGAGTGGAGGCTCCTGAGCACCAACGTGAAGAACGCCTACAACTTAGTTGAGCGGGCGGCGATCTTCAAGGCGGTGCGAGCCAGAGGCTTCGAGCAGCTCATTCCGGCGTTGGCACTCTTCTACGACCAGCCCTTGGACCTCTACTACTAGGAAGGAGCCCAGCCGTACGTCATGCGGTCAGAAAGGGATAATGCAGTGGGGAGACCAAATTAGCCAGTCTTCTATGCGCTGGCTCAGCAGGATAGGCTTGAGTCTGTACAGGCAGAAATGGCAGGGTCAGGAAAATTTTTGGCCTACTTGGATGATGCCTACTTGTTGGGCCGGCATGGGAGTTAGAGGCGGCGTTTGTGGCACTGTAGGTGGGCTTGGCAGTAGTGGAGATTGAGGTACAGCCCTACAAATGTGAATCGTA
The DNA here is from genome assembly GCA_023375785.1 of Penium margaritaceum. Taxonomy (NCBI): domain Eukaryota; kingdom Viridiplantae; phylum Streptophyta; class Zygnematophyceae; order Desmidiales; family Peniaceae; genus Penium; species Penium margaritaceum. The sequence goes on along the minus strand of SZWC01006794.1, from coordinate 2,607 downwards.
TTTACCGGTGAGCACAGGGGATGAGCCCGTAGGCATCGCAGGGGTCCCTCAAGTGGAGGACGCGATGATGGTATTGGGGAGTCCGACGGTTCATCATTGAAACGCGCCTACTAAGTTGTCTGTTGCATCATATGTTTCACGGTTTACAACCTGGTACACCACGTTGGGTCCAAATGGACCCATGGTTGCCATTGAGGCGGGCACCATGCTGGACGGTGATGAGACGGTTTGACACCCATGAGCCAGCACATGTTGTATGGGTCAGAAGGACATGGGCCGATTCCCTTTCAGTCCCACATGTGCTTGATGTTTACCCACCCGACCCACACATTGTGTAGGTCCATGATGCTGGCATCGTCCACAACACCTGCCCATTTCTCCAGTGGTGGAAAATGACGCCCCTTCACCAACAAATGGTGCGAGGATGCCATGACCTGGGATTTCAATGTCCCTGATGAACATCAAGCTGACTTTGCACTGCGCTTTGCCTTAGGAATACTCTTGGGAGCTTGGTTCATGATTTATTTGGGCTTCAGCACCTTTTTGAATACGTCACACCAATTCTGTACGTTGTCACCAACGATGTGGCTGTTGGCTTACAACCTTGTCAACGATGCTGACTACGAACTGCTCAGTTGTCACTAATGGCACGTACACCTTCAGTAATAGAAACATATCCGATGACACGTATCTGTTATCTTTACGCTCGCATAACATTCATACAAATGGAACTCAAAATTGAATTATTTCACATCAAACCTTGGCTCGAGAGAACCTCGTTTGTGCATAGCAGTGGCAGTACAAGCTGCGGCTTCCAAACCTCCGCTGGTGGTTTGGCGATGTACTGGCGGTTCGGCACGTTGGTTCCGCTCTGTCACTATTCAAGTGTAAATGAATAATGCATGGGCTACGGAGCTTTTTTTTTTCTCTTGATTCCCAAATGGGTATTATAATTCACCGCATAGAGGGCTCGTTGCTTTTTTGCTCGTCATTTACACATACGTTGTTTCTTGCGGTCAATTGATACCTGCATTACATCGTACACGACTTTTGCATATCAGCTATACAGTTCCAAAAACTGGGTATATGTGAATTGTACTTGTCAAAAGATAGCATGTCATCACTGCATAGATTCGGCGTCAACATGCCGACATCACCGTTTTGACCTGATCATAACAAACTCCGTAATTGAAGGGTTTTTCATTTTTTTGTAAGTAGTTTGCATGGAGTTTTCATGAGGGATCCGAGACTCCCCATGCGTTGAAAGGGAACCTGTTGGACCCCGCTACTGCTGGGCCCAGCAGGTCCCCAAGCAAAAACAAAGCATAAAACCCCGGGTGTAGTTAGGGGGTGTGTTTGTTTATATTTCTTACTTCAAGGGAATGAATTTGAACAAAATGTGAACAAGAAAAAGATTTTCTGACTCCTTGCTGATGGAACCGGGATTCTCTACAGACGTCAATCGGCCGGAACCCTCGGCGAGTCCCCCCCCCCACCCCCCCACTCCCCCCCCCCCTCTTGNTTTTTTTTCTCTTGATTCCCAAATGGGTATTATAATTCACCGCATAGAGGGCTCGTTGCTTTTTTGCTCGTCATTTACACATACGTTGTTTCTTGCGGTCAATTGATACCTGCATTACATCGTACACGACTTTTGCATATCAGCTATACAGTTCCAAAAACTGGGTATATGTGAATTGTACTTGTCAAAAGATAGCATGTCATCACTGCATAGATTCGGCGTCAACATGCCGACATCACCGTTTTGACCCGATCATAACAAACTCCGTAATTGAAGGGTTTTTCATTTTTTTGTAAGTAGTTTGCATGGAGTTTGCATGAGGGATCCGAGACTCCCCATGCGTTGAAAGGGAACCTGTCGGACCCCGCTACTGCTGGGCCCAGGAGGTCCCCAAGCAAAAACAAAGCATAAAACCCCGGGTGTAGTTAGGGGGTGTGTTTGTTTATATTTCTTACTTCAAGGGAATGAATTTGAACAAAATGTGAACAAAAAAAAGATTTTCTGACTCCTTGCTGATGGAACCGGGATTCTCTACAGACGTCCATCGGCCGGAACCCTCGGCGAGTCCCCCCCCCCACCCCCCCACTCCCCCCCCCCTCTTGGCAGCCCACCGGCCGCCCGTTCCATTGCGGCCCTCAATCAGGAGGGCCTCGATCAGTGGGCGGGAGGGTGGGCAGGTGCACTGCAAGAAGCGGGGGGGGGGGGGGGGGGGGGGTATAGGGCATTTTGTTGCCAGACATAGGCGAATCGGGCTCATTGTTCCTACAGAGGACTATATGAGGCTTATTTTTGCAACAGAGTGGCAAATGATGCTGATTGTTCCGACAAAGCGGTATATGAGGGACACAGGTGACACAACAGGGAGGAATCGGCATTCTCCCCGTATAGATATACATATATATATATATATGTACAGGTATAGACATAGGCATAGACATAGATATAGATATAGACAAAAAAAAATATAAAGATATAGATATAGATATAGATATAGATATAGATATAGATATAGATATAGATATAGATATAGATATAGATATAGATATAGATATAGATATAGATATAGATATAGATATAGATATAGA
>SZWC01006793.1:65008-89422 GCA_023375785.1 Penium margaritaceum | reverse complement strand
GAGAGAGAGAGAGAGAGAGAGAGAGAGAGACGTGATGGATCTTTCCGCTACAAAATTTCCTACTACACCAGACGCCTGCGATTCCACAACATTGTCCAATTTTAAAGGGCTCTGTTGCGTCCCACGCACACACGAGTCCCTAAACTCTATGATTGTCTTTTTTTCTTATTCAATGTCCCACGACACATTGGACTTGAGGTTTGTATGCCCTTCGCTGAGGTAATTTTGGCCACCTGCCTCGACCTCCAATGTTATGTTCTCGAAGGTCATGAAAACTTTGACCACTTTCTAAAATGGTTAACAGAACTGTCGTGGACCATATCGATGTTTAGAACCACTTGGGTCGACTTCCTGATTACGCTGGTATTTTATTGAACAACACCTCTATATTCTTGAAGCCCCCTGATTTCATGGTCGAGCTTCTTGAAGCGGCCATCCACGGTACAACCTCACACACATCCCTCATTCCCAACACCAAAGACCCAACATATGCCTCATTGTGATTCTCGACATAGTATGTATGCGCATGACTTACCATACACGTGTCATCAAAGAACACTTAGCTTAGTATAAATTTTCCATTTGTCCAAGTTCCACAAAATGTCTACTGCTCCAAACCTCATCCCTGTGAACCACCCACATTATACTTGGAGTAACAGTTATCTTCAGAGGATAGCGACGCTACAAGGACATTCCGAACATTAACTACCAGGCGAAAACCTTGCACAAGTCTTCTATGTATCTCCACCATTCAGAGTTCGTAGACCTCGCAAAGACAACAGTGAATAAAGAAAGTGCAACCTGCGACGAGCAGCAATAACCAAAGATGGAGGATTAGTAGCAATCCAACAACGACGCTCTTCAGGAAAACCAGTAAAAAATGGGAACCTTTACGATAAATGGCACAACACCGACAACCCCGACGGCCAACCCAGTGACGGACCCTTCGGCCTCAGTAAACCCTTTGCCCCCGCAGCGAACTGCCTGATTGGCACTGGCACGATAGGAGGCACCAACCAACAAGCTTGCATCAACAAAGATTTCTAATTGAAGTTGTTGGGACTCGAGAGCCTGAATGCCCATCAGCTCCAATAGCTCAACGAGACAATGGAGGACCTACAAAATCTGCAAACGCGAGAATAAATTCTAGCCAAGAGAAATCATTAACTCTCAAATGTTCTCGGAATTTGGCCGGCACTCTGAATAATCTGATCCTCCGAACTCAATGGGACTAATGGTCCGGATGTAGTTGATTAGTTTGGAGGTCAGGTTCACCACTGCTTGGGTCAACAACAATAAAAAAGAAATGCCCTTGCGACCTTTGAGTTGGAGGTCTTCTCTAAAGAGAGCCAACAGGAAGAGGAGATTGGTGGAGCCAGATCAAAGGCTCTCATGACTGCTCTCACACCGTCAAACTCAGGTGTTCTACCTCTCGAGGTGATCAACTAGGCGTGGCATGATTAGAAGATGCCACCGAGGAGCTAGAATGACATTGTGCATGCCAATCTCACCCATTTGAGGAAAATGAACAAGAAGGCTGATGCATAGTATTGGTTTCAACGTCTACGACTGCAATCCATCATGGCATAGTACATGTAGAAACTTTACAAAATCATCACTACTAGCAACATTGCCCCTCGAAAACCTTGTCTCTACTACAAAAATGGCCTTGAGTGAGATGTTAATCATTTAATCACCTTATTTAGCATCCAAGATGACCTTCCACAAATAATGGAAGCAACAGATCGCATCGACTACACCCACTACAACACTCGGAAATAGGAATCCAACACCTGACAAATTCAAAGCCACAATTCTCATTGTGAGAAAGGGAAGTCACAGCCAAATGAAACCTCATCCTTGATAGATTGACGTTGTCTGTCAAAGCAATCAATAGTTATGTTGGAACAATGGAATCCCCAGGCACATCTCGTATGACTGTCACAAATGACATCGGTAGACCAAAAGGGAGGAGAGCTGACGAGACAAATAAGGAGACAAAAATGGAAAAGGACTAGACAAAATGGTGGAACACTTGTCCATTCATAAAAATCGACTGATTGTCCAATTGAGCAACTCATATCACAATAGACAAGAGTTCCTCAGATTGAAGAATTGGACAAGGGGTACAAGGACGGCCAAGTGGTGATACTACTAGGAGTACTACAAAGGGTGTGTAAAATTCACCAAATGGTACCGGCACTAGTGGGTGGAGGAGCTTCTCACGGTTTCCTAAACAATGACATGGAATCGGATGTTGTAATTTCATATTGAACTAGGAGCGTTGGAAGGAAAATGATTGATGGATGCCTGTAGATCCATCAGCTTTGTGGACCTCTCCGACTCCACATAGGAGATGTGTATGACATAATATTCTGGAGAATTTGCCAAATTAATGACAATAATATATACTCGGATGACATTTCCTATAGCGGCAAAATTTGTAGGTGGACTAGAGCAGCAACATTATTTACATAAGCATAAATGGAAGAGAACGGCACCTGCCTCTTGTTAATCAACCCACAACGCAACGGTGCTTCTGGGAAGCAGTAGAGGTTGAAATAGCAAAGGAAGCTACATGAGCTCCAAAATGTCAGCCGATATCTTTTAGCATGGCCAAGAGGTATCTTTGACACGGAGATCTAGCGTGGTTAGCCCACATGGAAACAAGGAAAGTGGAAGAAATCGCAAAAATAGAGACGTCTACATTGATATATCACAAGCGACAATGAGCTTACCAAAATCAAGAAGCAACTAGACAAGATGCTTGGCCATGGGTTTATCAGATCCTCCACGTCTACCTACACGACACTTGTACCCTTAGTGAAAACGAAAACTGGAGAGATGCAGATATGTGTGGACTACCGAGTGTTGAACTACTTTACCATGAAGAACCGGTACCACCATTTGCAAGTAGCCAAACCTTTTCACCAATTCCGTTGTGCCCAATTTTTCGCCAAAGTGGTCCTACTAAGAGGAAATCATCAGATCCATGTATATGACGAGGACGTTTAGAAGACAACATTCCACACCAGATAAAGGCAATCACAACATTCATTACAGCTATGAACATCTTTCACCCGTACCTTGGTAATTTCATCATTATGTATATTGACGACATTCAGGTGTAAAGCCACACCCTGGAGGAGCACAATGGACATCTCTATAAAGTTATAGAGATTTTACAACGAGATAAACTTTACAAAAACAAATGGATATGCGGCATTGGTTTTTTTATTTAGTTTTCAGGCCACATCATCAACGGCGGGCGGATCACCATGGATCCGAAAAAGGTTGGTACAATGGATGATTAGCCACCATTGACCAATGTGTGGGATGTCCTCACGTTTCTTAGGATTTTGTACTTCCTACCACCAATTCGTCGGGGACCATGCCCGCGTGTCAACAGCTCTCTAAGATTGCACTCATAAAACCACCGAGTGGATTTGGGGATAAAACAAACAAGAAACACTTAATTCATTGAGGAAGGCTTTGACCCTAGCGCCAAACCTAAACATGGCATATCCAAATATGGACTACATCATGGCCACCGACCCGTCTGATTGAGGAATATAAGTTGTTCTCCTCAAGACAATGGTGTTGGGGAACAAGAAATTGCGTTCATGTCATGAAAAATATGTGTGCCGGAACTCAACTATGCTTTGCACAAAAAAGAAATGCTTGCATCCATGCACACGCTCCCATGGAGGTGCTACTTAGAATTCCAACAATGTATCATCCATACCGACCATCTCAAGCTATATCATCTTAAGAATCAGCCAAATCAGAGCCGTAGGCAAACTTGATGGATAGAGTTACTCTAGTCCAACTTCAACTACGACATCTAGTACCAACCTGGAAAATTAAATCCAGCGGATGCTCTCAGTTGGCGACCAGACTTGATGGCGGATATCAACATGCTACTCGTCAAAAGACATTCGTACTCGTCAAGGCTATTTGCAGAGGGTTACAAGGGATTTGGCGAGTATGAAAAGACCAAGTTTGGTTTGAAGAACTCTATTGGCGTCGTCAATTCACTCGCCAAGTTGTCATACCACTGAATGAGGAGTTACATCAAATGCTATTAGAGGAGTGCCATGATACCAATTCAGGTGCAAACTTTGTTAAGGAAATTATACTACAAAAGTACTTGAAGTTTTACTGGTGGGACAAGATACAGGCTGACGTGGTTGTCTTTTGCTGATTGTGTGACACCTATCATCGACAAAAATCTCGTCGCATGATAAAACAAGGACTACTCCAACTTCTCTCTGTTTTTAGTGAGCCATGGGTCGACATCAACATGGACTTTGTGAGGGATTTTCCACCACTCCCAATGGCTATGACACCATCTTCATGGTGATGGACAGATTTACAAAAATATCACACTTCATTCCAACGACGACCACCGTCACCGTGGAGTGGACAGCACAGTTGTTTCTAAAACATATCATACGGCTACACAACGTTCCATGTACCACCATCGTCAGGGATGGCCACTTCACAAGCCGTTTCTCGCACAAATTGATGATGAGTTGTGGTTGTTGGATCCAGCTACCGGTGTCATTCTATTCTTCAATCGACGGGCAAACCGATGGAACCAATCAGATTATCAACAAAAATTCTTTGCACATTGTGCGAGCTGCACGAAGATGATTAGACAGGAAAGCTGCCAACCGCCAAACTCGCATACAACTTTGCAACTTCCACCGCAACGGGTAAAATACCATTCAAAGAATTTTGTGACAAACTTCCTTCCAGAATGGCAAGATTTAAAAGTAAACAAAAATTCTTACAGTCAATATGTACCGACTAGATTTCTCTAACGTTTGGGAAGAAATGTGCTTAACTCTGGCAAAGACACAGTTCACAAAACACCAGATTCCACAGACATGACTTCTCAAAACTCAAGCACCATTGATTTGGACCGTTTGAGATCGAGTAAATGCAAACTTGTGGCTTTGCCGGACTTTGCATGTCGGTCAATATGGCGATCCACCTTGTCTTCCACATCAAGAATCTCAACCATTATCGGGACCCCAGCAAAAACTACCCCGGCAAAGACATCGCACTTTCACCTCCTATTCAAGTGGATTGGGATACTGAGTACGTGATTGAATACATCATCGAACATCGACGCCTCGGGGAAACAACCAAGTATCTGGTCACGTGGCATAGCTGCGTCGCCACACACAATAGCTTGGAACCCTACGACAACTTACGAGACATCAATCATGTGACCAATGACTACTACTCTCATCGCCGGCCTTAGTTTGATAATGTACCATGATGTTGCAGCTAGAAGGAGAGAAGTGTTCCAATACTGACGTACATGAGTCCCTAAAATCTCTTCTTACATTCATGGCCTAATACGCGTCGACCTCAGTATTTTTACGTTTTTCAGTTGATGTAAATTTTGCCACCTGCCCTGACCTTTGATGCTTTCACCCAAAGAAATTGACATTTTCAACTACTTCATAGAATGGTCAACATGAATCTTGAAGTTTGTTTCAGTTTTTAATTCTGTTTGGCCAACTTCTTGATTATGTTGGAATTTTATGGAATCGCACATTGATATTCTCTACGCAACTTGACTTCTCGGCGGAGCTTCTCGAACTGAACACTCACAACACAACAAGGCATGTCTCACTTGTTCTGAGTGGTGAAGGACCAACATATTCCTAATTGTGATTCTTGCCATTGTGTATATGCACTCGACATATCTGACACTTGTCATCAAAGTACACTCTCTCCATACAATTTATCCATTTGTCTTGAATTGCTTACTACTCTGCACCTCATCCCTGTGAACTAACCACATTCTGCTTGGTATAACCACGCTCTTTGCGACATCATGCAAAAGATGAAGTGCCTAATCGAACGCATTGGAGTCCGGTGGCAATGGATCTCCTCTTTGCATTTGAATCTAGAAGTCGATGTGATTTCCCATGGGACGAATTGACCATGTACCCTTGATTCAGATACTATGCCTGATTCATACTTGCATCACAATAATAAGCCTCATTTGCTCCTTATATGCAGATGCAATCCCCAGGTTTAGAATAATGAATGATTTACCCCTCTTCTTTGTCAAAAGATAGCATGTAGATGTCACACGACATGCATTGTCGACATGCTAATGTTACTTTTTTTACCCAAAAATAACAAACCCCTTTATAGAGGGGTTTGTGATTATTTGAGGGTGGTTTGAGAGGGTTTTGCATGGGGATCCGAGACTCTCCATGCATTGAAAGGGAACCCATTGGGCCCCGCTGCTGTAGGGCCCAACTGATGTCTACGCAAAAATAAAACGCTTATACGCTTAACTCCACACTTGTATATTTGTGTTTGGTCATTTCAGCACTTGTCATCGAAGTACAATTACTGCTAATTACAAATTGCTTAAGTGTCCCGAATCCTCAAACCGTGTTCTGCCTTGCAACTTAAACCTATTCACCATCCATGCTCCATTCGGCATAAAACTTGGCACCAGAGCACGATGGTGCTGAAGAGGCATCTGACTACTTCACTCATCCGGGGGACTACCTGGCACAAGTCGACAGTGCATCTTGCATGTCAATATTTTATAGACATGGCAACTATGACATGAGGCGAGAAAGCGCATCCGACGACCAGCAATGGGTTACGGTGACAAATTCAGCAATGGAGGAGTAGAACGTGCCTATGCATGCAAACCATGAAGCAGCAGTGAATGTTGGTGTGGCAGACTATGCGGCAACTAGGTCAGTCCCAAAGGCTCGAACAGCCAATCCAGCCACGGATCCGGCGGCGGTAAACCAGCCCCCTTTACCAACAGCCTCCACGTCTGCACTAGGAATGACAGGTGGCACCAGATGGCAAGCGCAGATCAATGAGGAAATGGCAGATCGTATCTTGTGCTCGAGGGATTCAACATCCATTTGCTCTAACAACTCAGCATCGCAATGGAGGCTCTTTGCAATGGAAGTGCACGAGAGGCAATGCTAGTCAAGAAAAACACCCAACTCTCAAACGAACCCAAGATGTTTCCGGCCCCACATGCATCGTTCAACCTTGCAAATTCCAAGTGACCGGTGGTTTAGATGTGGCTGACGAGATTGGAGGTGTACTTCACCGTTGGTAGGGTCAATGACAATTGGAAAAAACCTGACTTCTCAGTCGCGCTTCTACGTGGCACAGAATTAAGTTGGTGGTCCAACCTAGAGGCCATCCAATGGAAATAGGAGAATGGTGGGACCTCATCGACGGCCAATGGTGCCCGTCTCATATCGTCAATCGCATGTGTTCTACCCTTGGTGTAGATCAATCCGTAACGACAAGATGCACTTACGCCACCAACCGACTAGAGTAAGTTCGTGCGCGCAATGCTCACACGTTTTAGACGGCTGAACGAGAAGTCTGACATTTTGTATAAACTTCAACATCTCTGTCAGTAGTCTAGCGTGGCAGAGTACACGCTGAGGTTCTGCAAGATCATCACTGGTACAAACATCGCCCTTGACAAACTCTGTTATCACTACAACAACAGCCTCGAACGGAACATCCTACAAGCTATCGCGATCTTTGACGTCCAAAAATGACTTACCATGAATGTTTGTAACCATAGAAAGGATCAACAATGTTGACTACAATGCATAGATCCAGGAATCCTATGGCTGGCGACCTCCCAACCACAATTATTGTGGTAACGGAAAAGGCCAGTCAAGGGACTCCTTGACTCTGATGGAAGTGGATATCGTCGACCAAAGAGACATGTGCACCTGCTACAACTGCGGAAAAGTTAGGCATATCGCTCAAAACTTCGGAATCAAGCAACAAGCTAAAAGGAGGAAGGAATTCGTAAAAAAATGAGTCAGAAACCAGCAAAGGGCACGAATGAAAGGCGCAACTCTTGTTTGAGTGGAGAAATCTCTGCCGAACGATAACCCATCTGAACGGCTCATGAAACCATAGAGGATTAGTAAGGCTGTCAAAATTTCAATGAGGGAGACGAGGACAAACAACCATTGCTCATCCTAAAAGTGCAATCCCGAGGTTGCAAGAGTCGCAAAACGGTACCGTCACTATTGGATGGAGGGACCTCTAACTGTTTTGTAAGCAACGACATGGTTTAAATACTGGGTCTGCAGACCGAACGAGGGATGTTTGAAGGAGAAACCATTGATGGAAAATTGTAGATACAGAAACTCCAAGAATATCTACAAATCCAAGTGGGGAACTTGTGGGATGTAACACTTTGGAGGTCATGTCCAATAAGTGATCACAAAATCATTCCCAGACGCAATTTATGTAGATTGACAGGAACAGTGGCAATGTCTACGTGGAAATCAAACGCATCAAGCAACTATTTCCACATGTGGATCAGAAGACAACAAGGAAAGAAATAGAGCTGGAAGCAACAGAGCAAACCACAGTGGTCGAGAAGCGACAATAAGTGTAGCCGATAGCGCTCAACGTGGCCAAGCACTGTATGCGACAAGGGGCTCCTGTGTGGCCCATACATCTTGAGCCAATGGAGGAAGCGGAAGTGGCAGCATATGACTCATCAGCCTCATCAGCCTCATAGGCCTTATCGGCATCAAAAGCTCGAAATGGTTTATGAGGTGTTCGTACCTCTCATCTAAGACTTAACGAATGTCTTCCCCTACAAACTCCCAAAAACCTTGCCACATTAATGCAACATCGACCATCACATCGAGATAAAACCGGACAGCCAACCCACCATTCAAGGGGCCTATCTGATGAGCGACCATGAGCTGACTGAACTGAAAAAGCAGTTCGATGAGATGCTCGGGGAATGGTTCATCTGCCCATCCACGTCACCATACTCCACACCAGTAATGTTCGTTGAAACAAATACTGGCAAGATGCAAATGTGTGTGGACTACCAGGCATTGAACGATGCTACTATCAAGAACCGTTACCTTCCCCTCGGAACGGACGAAACTTTTTGCCAAATCCAAGGAGCTTGAATGTTCACTAAAAATGACCTACGTAGTGTTTATCACTATATCCATGTGGCAGATGCCAACATCAAGAGGATAGCATTCAGAACACGTTATATTTTGAGTTCACAGTTATATTATTTGGACTCATTAATTTCCTAACGAAGATCATGGCGGTAATGAAAAACATTTTCTGCCCATACTTTGACGATTATGTCGTGCTACATATTAGCAACATTGTGCAGTACAGCCGCACCCTAGAGGAGCATGATGGACATCTCCAAAACATTTTCAAATCTTTACAAAGAGAGTTAAAAAATATCAAAGTGTGACTTCGGTCGCTGTTCTATCAAGATTTGGATCACGTCATCAAAGGCGGATGAATCACCGTGGATCCAAAAATAATGGCAACAGCAGTTGATTGGCCGACGCCAACCAACGTCTGAGACGTTCAAGTTTTCCTATGAACCTACAATTACTACTGGCATTTTTTTTCAAGATCATGCGTGAGTATCAGTGCCTCTCTCCAACCTTACTCGAGAAGAAAATGAGCAACGGTGGGGAGAAATCGAACAAGAAGTGTTCACCGCCGCGTGGAATGTTCTGACCTTGGTGCCAATCCTTCGATTGGCCGATCCAGCGATCGAATACATCATGGCTATGGACGCCTCCGGCCAAGCCATTGGCATAAATCTCCTATAGGATCAGGAAAATGGACATGAATTGGTTGCTTATATGTCGCAAATTTTGCACAAACTGGAACTCAACTATGTCGTACACGAAAAAGAGACGATAGCAGTCGTACGTGCATTTAAGACACGGCGGTGCTGTCTTGAATGCCAGTGATGTCTCATACACACATACCATCACACACTGAAATATTTGAAGACGGAGCCAAACCTAAGTCGACGTCAAACCCGATGGATGGAGTTTCTTGAATCTGGGTTCAATTACAATACTGAATATCCTCCTGGCAAAATGAACCATGTAGATGCACTTGGCCGCCGACCAAAATTAATGGTTGGGGCACGACACTTCAACTTCAGCGCGATAAGTATCTTGAGAAGTTATTCACACATGGCTACGACTAGCATGGCAGATACAACAAGTCCAGATTCTGGTACGACGCACCTCATTGGGGACTATGATTCATTTGCCAAATGGTCGTACCACCCAAGGATGAACTTTGCCGCATGCTACTCAATGAGTGCCAGACAAGGACAACGGTCTACGTGGACATTTTGGAGGGGACAAGATGCTGAAGTAGCTGGCGAAGCACTACTAGAAGGACAAGATGTTAACTGATGTGGCCAACTTCTACAAATCATGTGTCACGTGTCACTGACAAAAATCCCATTGTACGCGACGACCCTATAGTTGCTCCCCATTGTGACAGAACCGTGGACTGACATCTCCATGGTCTTGTTCAGTGGATTACCGGTCACACCTGAGGGATATGATGTAATCCTTGTAGTTGTTGACATAATCTCTATAATCTCCTACTTTCCCACATTGACGACCACCGTCATCGCTGAAGGGACAGCACGGCTGTTTCTAAACAACATTGTGCTGCTACATGATGTGCAAGGAACTACCACAAGCGACAAAGACGATTGATATACCAGCCATTTCTGGCACGAACTGATGACTCGCCATGACAGTCAGATCCAACTTTCAACGACGTTCCACCCTCAAACTGACGACCAAACCGAGCGGGCCAATCAGACCCTCAAACAAATTCTCCTAAAATTATGCAAGCTGCATGGGCTGGATTGGGTAGCCAAACTCCTGACCACCGAACTCGCATATAACTCGGTTATGTCCACCAAAATGGGTAAAATTCCGTTCAAAGTGGTGTTTGTCAAACTTCCCACCACACCAGCCGGACATCACAGCCAGAGGAGCATTCTCGTAGTCGACATCCAACGTCGTGACTTCTCCACCATCTCGGAAGAAACACGGCAGGCGATCACAAAGACACAAGAGGCAATGAAGCAAGCAGTCGACAGACATTGCAACGACGTGTTCACAGTTGGCAACAAGGTTCTCCATAGTTCGACAAACATAAAACTCCATGAAGCCGACTGCTCGAAAACTTGATGGTTGGGACCGATGAGATAGAACGTATACAAATCCCCGTGGTCGTGCAACTCAAACTCCCCGACACAATGCAAGTTCATCCAGTGTTCCACATCAGTAGACTCAAGCACTACCGAGATCTCGGCAAGAACTTCCCGGAAAGAGATGTGCCTCCCCCTCCTCCTATATAAGTGGACAAGGACACCAAGTACGTCATCGAGGACATCCTCAACCATCAAAGACGTGACAAAATGACAAAATGTCATGTTAAGTGGCACGGCTACGATGCCACACACAACAGATGGAAACCCTACGACAACCTCCACAACGTCAATCATCTGATCGACGGGTATTATCGCCTTCACCATATTATATCTGTATGCGTGCCGAGACTTCGTGGCTAAAAACGAAGGGGAGGAAGTGTTGCCTACCAGATGTACAAGAGTCCATAAACTCTCCGAGTGGGCATTTTATTCATAACACAAATAGCCTACTGCGTGTCGAGACTCCGATGTTCACTCCGACGGTCGAGGACAATTCCTCCAAGTTCCCTCGCCCTCCAACGATCCTTCTGACACATTCTAATAATTTTGACCACTTTCAAGAAACATCAACAAAAATATCACGACCTTTTGGTCGACTTCTTGATGCATTGAGATTTATTGAGATTGATAAAGATGTTTCTCGCATCTTTGTCGTCGTTCTTTGAAGGCCTCCCGATTCCTTGGTGGGGCTTCTTGATCCGAGCACTCACGATGCAAATCCGTACATGTCGCTTAACGATCAACCCAATGACCCCGACTACCCCTCATTCGTATATCGACACTTGAATGTATGTGTTTGGTCATTTCGACACCTGTCATCAAAGTACACTTACTACGTTTACAAATTGCTTTAGTGTCCCAAATTCTCAAACCGTGTTCTGCATCGCAATTAATACATTTTCACCATATACGCTCTGATTGGCATAGCATTCTGTTGGCGGGGGGAGAGGGGTGGGTGGACTGGTGGGTTGCGAGAGGGACAGGTGTTTTGCCGAACAGAGCACAGATAGTGAACATGTAGATGTTGCGAGGCAGAATGCAATTTGTGATTTGGGACACTTGATAAATTCATAAATAGTGGTAAATGTACTTGAATGACATGTGTCGAAATGATCAAACATACATATACAAGTGTCGAGTTACAAATGAGACATAATCAGGGCTGTTGGGTCGATTGTCGAGCGACACGTACGGAGTCGCATCCTGAGTGGTCTCATTGAAGAAGGTCCGCTGAGAAATCGGGGGGCTTCGAGAATGGACGGTGAAGATACGAGATGCATCTTTATAAATCCATGTTTGTCTCAGTTTTTTACGAATTCAACCGAAAGGTCATAATACTTCAGTCGTTGATTCACGAGAGTGGTTGAAGTTTCAGAAGGTTCGAGAAGAATCACTGGAGATGAGGGCAGCTGGCCGGTTTGCCCTCAACCGTGAGAGTGAATATCAAGGTCTTGCGATGCGGTGGGCTGTTTGTGTAATAATAGAAATGGCTATGATGCCACGTAGTTATGCGTGGCATCATAGCTGTGCTATTCGACAAGATATTCTATAGTTTTTCCTCGTTGTTGATGGCCAAGGATGTCCTTGACGACGTACTCTGTGTCCTCGTCCACTTGAACGGGAGGAGGGGGAGGGAAATCCCTGCAGGTGAAGTTTTCTCCGGGGTCTCTGTAGTTCTTGAGTCTACTGATATGGAACACCGGAGGAACTTGCATAGTTTTGGGGACTTTGAGTCGCGCAACCACGGGAATTCGCATGCGCTCGATCTAAAAATTTCCCAACCATCAAGATTTGAGCTTCAAACAGTCGGCTCTGTGGAGTTATCTTGGCCGAGCTGAGGACTTCTTCACCAACGGCCAAAACATCATCGCTGCGATGTCGTTCATCTACTTATTTCATTACTACTTGTGTTTGTACGAGGATTTATCATGTTTCCTCTGAGACGGTGGAGAATTCCCGGCGTTGAACATCTACGGTGGGAATGTTGCTGCGACTTTGTAGTTCGTCTGGTACGACGGGAAGTTTACCATGTATGACTTTAAACAGGGTTTTGCCCGTTGTAGTGGAAACTACCAAATTGTATGCAATGTCGGCAGGCAGGAGTCTTTCTGGCCAATCCGTCCCATGAGGTTTGCATAGGTTTTGGAGAAGTTTTTTGAACATCTGATTGGTCTGCTTGGTTTGGCCATTGGTTTGAGGATGAAACACTGTCAAAAATTGAATTCTGCCGCCGTACCGAGTCATCAATTTCTGCCAAAACGATTGGTGAATCGACTGTCTCTGTCGCTTGTGATTGTTCTCAGTATGTCATGTAGCCGCATGATGTTGTTTACAAATAGTTGTGTTGTTCCTTCAGTGGTGACGGTGGTTGTCGTCAGTACACGTGAATTCCAAGTACCTTCCTTGTACTCACCCATACATTATAGTAACTTTCATAGAATATTCCTGGATGGATTGGAAGACGAAGTCACATAATGAAGAATCTTCCGTGAAACTTCTTTATAAATTTATACTTTAATAGTCATTAAAAGAATCCCGGTTGTGTACATGATGTCCTGCCAGTTCTTAACATTTATCTTCCTTGAACACAAGTGTACTTTTGTATGTCATTGTCATTTTAACTTCTAACCAATCCCTTGTACACTCCTCTCATACAATTTACACTGGCAAGGGGGGAGGAGACGGTGGGAGGAGGGGTCCACAGGACAAAAGTGTATGAAAAAAGTGTCTGAAGGAGTGTATCACTAAACAAGTGACGTTACGTTGAAATAACACATTTTTGTAAATGATATCCTATCACTTCTACGACGTTTCTCTTCCTTGTTCAGGATTGTATATTCTGTATGTCACTGTCATGCTAGATTCTGTTAACTCCCCGATAGACTCCCCTCATACGCTTTCCACTTGACGGGAGGAGGGGAGAGGGGTGTCCAAACGACTATACTATACAAGGTAAGTCTATGAGGGAGTGTATGTCTGAACAAGTGACGTTACATTGAACTAATATATTTATGTACATGATCTCATATAACTTGTATGATGTTTCTCCTTACTGTACACAAGTGTAATTTTTTATGCCGCCATCATACAGATGTCTGTTCACTCTCTCGTACAATCCCCTCATACACTTTCCACTTGATTGGGAGGGGTGGAGTCTCGAGAGGGGGGTCCAAATGACAAAAGAGTATGAGACATGTGTTTGAGTTAGAGTCAAGTTGGGCTCAATCACCATTTAAGTCCCACTGCGAGTGGGACTTAAATGGTGATTGAGCCCAATTTTTTCAATAAAATAAATATTGGCTTATAGCTGAAAAATATAATTTTCCATCTTTAAATTCTACATAAAACCACAGCTGCGCTTGGCAACCGGCAATACGATTGGCTTCAATCTGCAATTCCGACACAAAGTTTGGCAGTTGATGGCCCAGATCTATTAGGTATTTGTAGCGATCTAACCAGTTGTTGAAAAAAAATCAAAATCTTCATAAATGGTCACGCCGCTTATTGTCGATTATTTTCTTGCAATATCGCGTGTATAATCCCTATCAAGTGCAGTTCTTACCTGGAAAAAGTTGTATTTGTATGTGTAATCATAGCAGTTTATACGATATCCCTTTGGGTGTAGTAGCCCTTCCAGGCAGCATGCGTATGATTGCCAAAAAAGAGTTATTAAAATTGTCGTTATTGAGCTATGCCATGAAAATAAATGAATTTATATTTGTTGATGAGAGCTATCCTCACGTAAGCGGCCTACATACACTAAATTGCTATGATGACCTTGATGCAAGGGGTAGGATAGCTTTGCCCGGTGAATAAGTGTAATCCTGGCACACGCCTTTGCGCCGACAACAGCAGGTGAAATTAAAGGTTCAGCCCGCTCCATTGCCGGAGTTAAAATGCACACAGTATTGGAAAACATTGCCAAAAAATATCGTGCTATTATTTCAATGTAACGTCACTTTAGAAGTGAGGTTACATTGAAATAATACATTTGTGTACAGGATATCACTTCTATGAAGTTGATGCTCCTTGTACAAAAGTGTACCTTTGTATGTCACTGTCATACCAAATTTTGTTCACCCCCTCGTACAATCCTCCCATATATTTTGTACTTGACGAGAAGGGGGGGTCGGGGGGGTCCAAAGGGCAAAAGTGTACAGTGCAAGTGCATGAAGGAGTGTATTACTTAACAAGTGGCTTACGTTGAAACAATCCATTTGTGTACATGATCCCATAAAACTTCCATGAAGTCTCTCCTCCTTGTACACAAGTGTATTTTTGAACGTCACTATCATACCAAAACGTGTTCACTTCCTCATACAATCCCTTCATACACTTTCCACTTGATGGAGGGGGGAGGGGAGGAGGTCGAGGGGGAGTCCAAACGGCAAAATTGTATGAGGCAAGTGTAAGGAGTGTATCACTGAAAATTTTATGTTACCTTGAAGTAATACCTTTGCGTACATGATCTCATATGACCTCTATGATGTTTCTCCTCCTTGTACACAAGTACAGTTTTATATATTACTGTCATACAAAAATCCATTTGCTCCCTCATACACTCCCCTCATACACTTTCCACTTGATGGGGGAGGAAGGGAGGGGGGGTCCAAAAGACAATAGTGTATGAGACAAGTGTACGAAGGAGTGTATCACTAAACAAGTGACGTTACATTGGAAAAATACATTAGTGTACATGATCACCTACCACTTCTGTGAGGTTCTCCTCATTGTACACAAGTGTACTTTTGTATGTCACTGTCATATTATCTTTTGTTTACCCCCTCACACACTCCCCTCGTACACTTTCCACTCGATAGGGGGGAGGGCAGGGGGGAGGGGGGATTCGGAGGAGGGGGTTCCAAATGACAAAATTGTGTGAGACAAGTGTATGGCGGAGTGCATCACATAACAAGTGATGTTACGTTGAAGTGATACATTTCTGTACATGATAACCTATCACTTCCATGAAGTTTCTACCCCTTGCACACAAGTGTACTTTTGTATGTCAGTGTCATACCAAATTTTGTTCACTCTCTCATACAATCCTCTCATACACTTTCTACTTGACGGAGGGGGTCGGGAGGAGGGGGTATCCAAACGACAAAAGTGTACGAGGCAAGTGTATGAAGAGTGTATCACTTAACAAGTGATGTTACGTTGAAATGTTTCATTTGTGTACATGGTCTCTTATAACGTCTATGAATTTTCTCCTCCTTGTACACAAGTGTACTTGTGTATGTCGTTATCATACAAAATTTTGTTCAATCCTTCATACACTCCCCTCATACACTTTATACTTAACGAGGAGGGGGAGAGGTGGGGGGTCAAAAAGAAAAAAGTGTATGAGGTAAGTGTACGAAGGAGTACATCACTAAACAAGTGACGTTACAATGAAGCAAAAAAATTGTGTACATGACCTCTATGACCTCTATGATGTTTCTCCTCCTTGCACACAAGTGTACTTTTAAATTTTGCTATCATACAAAAATCGGTTCACTCCCTCATACACTCCTCTCATACACTTTCCACTTGATGAGGGAAGGGGGAGGTGGAGGAGGGTTCAAAATACAAAAGTGTATGAAATAAGCATTAGAAGGTTTCTATCACTAAACAAGTGATGTTAGATTGAAACAATACATCTGTGTACATAATCACCTCCCCTTTCGATGAAGTTTCTCCTCCTAGTACATGCGTGTACTTTTGTATGTCGCTGTCATACAAAATTGTGTTCACTCTCTCATACACTCCTCTCATACACTCTCCACTTGATGGGAGGGGGGAGGTGGAGGGGTCCAAAAGACAAAAGAGTTCGAGGTAAATATATGAAGGGATGTATCACTAAACAACTGACATTTATTTTTACTAAGGAAATAAAAAAAACATGTACAGGCAGTGCCACCACTGTGTGCCTCTCTCACATCCTAGAAGCTTCCACACTCATGACCCCATCTATTGTACACAGGTCCCCTAGTGTATGAAAGTGGTCTTATTAACTCTTAACTCGGGGATGAAATGGGATGTTTTGGAAAACCTGTCGATGACCACGATGATTGCGTCATATCCCTCGGGTATGACTAGTAATCACGTGACGAAGTCCATGGAGTTATCAGCTCACGGTTCCGTTGGAATAGGGAGCGGTTGCAGAATTCCGGATGGCTGTGTGCGAGTGAGTTTTGTCTCTGACATCTTTCGCAAGACTTGTAGACGTTGGCCATGTCGGATTGCATCTTGTCCCACCAATAGTTCTTTGCCAACTTCTTCAGCGTTTTATCCTCTCCAAAGTATCAGCCTGGTCTTGTGTCATGGCATTGTTCGAGCAGCATACGGTGAAGTTCATCGTTCGAGGGAACGACCACTTGACAGGTGAATCGCCATCACCAATAGAGTGCGTCGCACCAGAATTTTGCCTTATCATATCCTTTCTGCTGGTCGTAGGCTCGTGTAAATGGTTGTTCAAGATATTAGCCTCGTTGTAGCTGTAATGCTGCCACCTTGGCCATTAAATGTGGTCAGCGGCTGAGTGCGTCCGCCGGGTTGATTTTGCCTGGCCGGTATTGGATACCGTAGTCACACCCGGATGCAAGGAATTCCATCCATCAAGTTTGTTGTCAAGTGAGATTCGGCTGTGTCTTTAAATATTTCAACACATGGTGGTCGGTGCGCACGATGCATCGGCAGTACTCCGGGTAACATAACCATGTCTTGAATGCATGTACGACCGCCAACATTTCTTTCTCACATACGGCATAGTTGAGTTCCGGTCGTTGCAGTTTTTGGGACATGTATGCTACTGGTTGCTCACCGTTGCCATGGTCTTGCAAGAGGACTGCACCGATGGCCCAGTCTGATGCATCTGTAGCCATGACGTAGTCGACCGTTGGATCGGCTTATTTTAAGGCTGGCGTTGAGGTCAGAGCATTCTGCAAAGCGGTGAACACTTCTTGTTCGTTGTCTTCTCACCGCTACTCATTTTCTTTTTAAGTGAGGTCAAAAAGAGGCATTGTCACTCGGGCGTAATCCTGTACAAAACACCGGTAGTAATTGTACAAGCCGAGGAAATCTTGAACATCTCAAACGTTGGTCGACAACGGCCAATCAGTGATTACAGTCACGTCTTTGTAATCATGGTGACCTGTCCACCGTTGATAATGTGATCCAAAAACTCGATCGAATGGTAACCAAAGTTGCACTTTGAGAGTTTTCTGAAAGAAATCTCTCTTTGCAAAACTTTTAGAATGTTTTCAGGTGTCCATTGTGCTCCTCTGGGGTGCGGCTGTACACCGGAAGTCGTCAAAGTACACCACGACAAAATTGTCGAGGTATGGACAGAAGATGTTGTTCATGGCTGCCATGAACATCGTTGGGGCGTTCGTAAGTCAAATTGGCATTACCGTGAACTCAAAATGCCCGTAACAGTTTGGGAGCGGTGTCTTCTCGATGCCGGCGTCTACCACACATATCTAGTGATAACTGATACGCAGGTCGGTTTTGCTGAAAATTGGAGCCCCTCGGAGTTAGTCAAAAAGCTCATCAACTCAGAGAAGAGAGTAGCAGTTCTTGATGGTAGTGTCGTTCAACGCCCGATACTCCACGCGCATTCACATTTCACCGGTTTTATTTTTTACGAATAGTGCTGGTATGGTGTACGGTGACGTGGATGGACGAACGAACCCTTGACTGAGCATCTTGTCGAGTTGAATTTTCAACTCGGTCAGCTCTTGGTCGCTTATCTGATAGGCCCCTCCAACTGTATGTCTGTTGTCTGGCTTGACTTTGATGCGATGGTTGATGTCTCGTTGAGGAGATAAGGTTCTCGGGAGTTCGTCGGGGAAGACGTTCGTAAACTCCTCGATGCGGACTCTTTGGATGCCATCGCAAACTTTGTGGATTCCGATGAGGCTGATGAGGCCGATGATGAGTTAGTTGCTACCACTTCCGCTTCTTCCATTGGCTTGAGATGTATGAGCCACGCACGAGCTCCTCGTCGTATACAGTACTTGGCCACATTGAGGAGTATCGGATGTTCAGGTTATTGCTTCTTGGCTACCGCGGTTTCCTTTGTTTTTTCCACCTTTGTTGCTTCCACTGTCGGCTTCCATCCCACGCGTTGGAGTTATCATTTGACGGCGTTGATTTCCACGTAGACGTCGCCGTTGTTCCAGTCGACCTGCAGATTTTGTTGGTATAGGAAGTCTCTTCTTAGAATTATTCTCTGGTCTCTCATTGGACAGGACCTCTAGACCGTTACATTCCATAGATTTCCCACTTATAGTCATAGTGGTTCTTTGAGTCTCCGTATTTACAATCTCCCGTCGACGATTTTTCCTTCAGACACTCCTCATTCGGTCTACAAGCCCAGCTTGTTAACAATGTCGTTGCTTACAATGTTGTGTGAAGCTCCCCCATCCAATAGTGTCAGTACAATTCTGCGACTCTTGCATCCTTGCAACTAAACTTTTACCAGTATCACTTGTTAGTCGTCCTCATACCCCTTGTCCAACTTTGCGATCTCAAAAACCCTCTGCGACAATATAGGCCGTTCAGATGGAAGATCTTTCGGCGCAGATTGCTCTGTGCGGACAAGAGATGTGCCTTTCACTCCCATCCTTTGCCATTTTTAGACTCGTTTTCTGCAATTTCCTCCCCTTTTCGGCCTGTTGCTTGCTCCGAAAGTTGCGAGCGATGTGCCCGACTTTTCCATAGTTGTAGGTGCGCATATTTCTCTGGTCGACGACGTCCACTTCCATCGGAGTCAAGGAGTCCGCCAATTGGCCTTTCCCGTTTTTACAAAATTTGTAGTTGGGAGGTTGCCAACCGTAGGATTCCTGGATCCAAGCGTTGTAGTCGACGCTGTTGATCCAATCTACTATTGCAATCATGTCCGGCAAGTCGTTTTAGATGCCGAAAATGGCAATTGCTCGCCGGTTTTCTCGCTTGAGGCCGTTGTTGTAATGATAACGGAGTTCGTCGGGGGCGATGTCTGCACCAGTGATGATCTTGTGGAATGTCGGTGTATACTCTGCCACACTGGACTACTAACGAAGACGTTGGAGTTTGTACCGTGCGTCAGACTTTTTGTTTAGTCGTCCAAATTCTCGTGCGAGCATCGCGCACGAGAATTCGTTCCGGTCGGTTGGTGGCGTTAGGACGTCTTGCCACTATGGGTTGATCAGCTCCATGAGTGGAACGCCTGCGCTCGGCGATATGAGGCAGGCGTCGTTGGCCGTTGATGGTACCCTGCCGGTCTCCTGCTGCCGTTGGATGGTCTTTAGATCGGACCACCAACTTGGCGTCGTGCCACGCAAAAGCGAGGCCACGAGGTCAATTTTCTGTTGGTTGTCGTTGACCCCAGTACCAGTGAAGTACACCTCCAAACTTGTCATCCACATCCAAACCGTCGGTCGTTTTGAATGTCTAGGATCGAACGGTTCGGGTGGAGCCGGGCGAATTTTGGGTTCGCTCGAGAGTTGGGAATTTCTCTCGACGAGCACCGCTTCACGTGCGATTGCGTTGGAAAGAGCCTCAATCGCAATGTTGAGTTGTTTGAGCAAATGGTTGTTGACCCCCTCGAGCGCGGAGATTCGGTTTGCCAGTTCCTTGTTGATCTGCGCCTGTCATCCAGTGCCACCTGTTGTTCCTGCTGTTGTTGAGACTGTCGATTGGGGCGGCTTGTTTACCGCTGTTGGGTCCGCGACCGGATTGGTCGTCAAAGCCATAGGGGTTGATCAAGCTGCTGCATATTCTGCCACGCGAGCATTTGCTCTCACTTCAGGGTTCGCGTGCATAGGCACGTTCTACTCCTCCACCGTTGAAGTCGTGGCTGAAGGCTTGCTGCTTGTCGTCACTTGCGCTCACTCGCCTCACATCGTAGTTGCGAAGTATGCAAAGTCTTGACGTGCGAGATGCGCTGATGGCTTGTACGAGGTAGTCCTCCAGTTGGGCAAAGTAGTTAGATGCCTCTCCAGCATCCCTATGCTCTGATACTAGGTGTTATGCTGAACGGAGCGTAGATGGTGAATATGTAGAAGTTGTAAGGCAGAACGCAATTTGTGGTTTGGGACACTCGAGCAATTTATAATTAGCGGTAAGTGTAATTCGATGACAATTGTCGAGATGATCGAAAGTATATGTACAAGTGTCGAGTCATGAATGAGACATAGTCGGGGTCGTTGGGTCGATTGTCGAGCGACTCATGCGGAGTCGCATTGTGAGTGGTCGGATTCGAGAAGGTCCGCCGAGAAATTGGGGGGCTTCGAGATGGACGGTGAAGATGCGAGATACATCTTCATAAATCCAGATTCGTCTCAGTGCCTTGAGAAGTCGACAGAAAGGTCGTGATACTTCTGTCGTAGATTCGCGAGAGTGGTCGAAGTTGTCCGAAGGTTCGGGAAGATTCACTGGAGGTGAGGGCAGTTGGCCGGTTTTGCCCTCGACCGTCTTAGTGAACATCGAGGTCTCGCGACACGGTGGGCTGTTTTTGTAATAACAAAAATGCCCACTCGTAAAGATCAGGGACTTGTGTACATCTGGTACGTAACGGGAGGGGGGGAGGGGGTGTGTTGCCAAAGTGTCAACCGAAGGCTGTCGGTCGGCAATCCCCCCCCCCACCCTTCAATGGTTTCAAGGCCGTCCATTGCAACGGACACGATGGAGGGCTGCATTCTAAAACCGCATGCCCAATTTTGCCATGCTTACGTTGCGAGATGCGTCGCTGTTTGAGCATGGTGAAAACGAGTGCATAGATAGGGCTTATTGTTGGTGGACATGGGTGGATGGAGGTTAATATTCTGAGGTGGGGGCGATTGGGTTTCATTGTTCTGATGTCGGGGTAGAGGAGGGTCACGGGCTACAAAACAGGGGGTTACCTATATTTTCATCGTTTCCCCTTTGGACCAATTGGAATCCGACTTCGGACTAGTAAGGGTGCGGCTGGTGGTGGTTGGATTTCATGGTTGAACGCTACCGGACACTAGCATTGCTCAATGTTGTTGAGGACTTCGGAAGTCCACAAGTTGCGCTCTGCCTGTCCCTTGTTCAGGATCCCTGTCATAAGTCATTCGCCTTTAGTAATGTCCAGAGGGTTTTCCCCCGACCGCGGACAGTTGTCGAACTTTCAGCTGCATGCATCTCACGTTGATTGGTTGAAAGGAGATGGTTGAACTGATGCCGTTCATCCATTGGTGCGGTATGTGGGGCCCGCTAGGTTGGTTGAGCATGCATCGCAGGAAACCCATCCGCTTGCGCTGAGGTTGAGAACCCCCCTGCTGTAACCTTCACGGCGATCAAGGCGAAAACCCTGCGGACAGCACAAGCGCCAACGATGGTTGAACTCGACCAACCATGAAATCTGACTACTACCAGCCGCACCCTAACTTTCGGCCATGAGAACACCCTACTCGCTTGGATCACCCATGCATGCCCACCGCGCCCCGGCAGTGGTCCCTGGAGATCACCCTGCCCTGGACGAGAACCAGTTGATGCTCGTGGACCCCTTTGACACCCTGCCATACGTTAACCTGCCAGTGACCCACAAACATGCGGACTTCTGCTGGGCAGAAAAGCGCACCTGCCGGACACTTAACGGTCGGACTGCTTTCGCTCTCCCGCTGCATGTGCTGGATCCTTACCCGTCTTGACACGTGACCCCCCGCCTTTCCCACATCCTAAGCCGTCCCATCGCCTGCGTTGCGCCTGGACGCAGTAGCCGCCGCTTGGCGGACGGCGGACTGAGGCTGGATCCCTTGTCCAAAGCGGACAAAGGTGTCGAGGCACGTTTTCTTTTGTGTTCCGTTGCCTCCTTCCGCAGGACAGGCGCTGTCATGTCCTCCCCCGTCCGCGCCTCCTCTTCTGAAGGTCAGAGCGGAGCTCCGTTATTATTCATGCAGCCGCTTCATCCGAGGTTGCGCCCTCGCCTCTCGCTGCCCGTGGGATCCCGCGAAGCCCGACCGACAGCCTTTCGAAAGACCTGGCATTGCTACCCGCTCATACGAACTTGGGAGCGATTCTCAAGGAAGCGGAGGAGCGGCAGTAGAAAGGCGTGTCGCTGGTGTGTAGTGCGATGTGCACGCTCTGGCATTTGAAGAAGGAGCGCGAACGGAAGCGGAGGAGGAGGGTGTGTGCTGAGCGTTGTGGTTTGAGTTTGGTTTTAGTTCGGTAGGAGTGTTGCACGTGAACTGCGGTTGGAGTACTGTCATGTCTGAGGAGCAGCTGGGCTGGAGGTTTTGCGAATCGAGCACAGAGCCACGGCTGATGCTGTTGCTGATTGTAATGCTGATGCTGATGCTGATGCTGATGCTGTTGCTAATGCTGTTGCTGATGCTGATGCTGATGCTGTGTTAAAACGTCTGAACGTCGCTTGTCTCGAAAGACGTGCGTGCGTGCCTGCGTCTCTTGCTCTTGCTGTTACGTCTTTTGCAAGACGTCTACATTATTTTTTCCTGCAATACAGACGAGGGAACGGGGGGGGGTCTGAGCTCCGCGAGCGTTGTCATACTCTATCATAGCTTGCAACTCGAACGGCACTTTGGCAGGTTGCACGGCAGCGCATGCCAATAGAAGGAAGGGTGGGGACGAGGGGGCCGCACGGCTGAGCATTGTGCAGGCAAGAGCATTGCAGGGGCGACTGCAGGATGCACCTCACTGGCAAAGTCAGGGCAAATCCGTGCCACTCTGCTGTGCTTGCTTCCGTGCTTTTCTGCTGGGGTTGTTGCCATGCTTTTCTGCCGTGCTTGCTGCCATGCTTTTATGCCGTGCTTCCTGCCTTGCTGTTCTGCTGTGCTTGCTGCCATGCAATCGCTGTTGGATGCTTTCTGCTTCACTTTTGACTGAGACCTGGCCTGTCCGTGGGTTTGTGCTGTGCGGTGCAGGTGGAGGCTAAGGCTACTGCTCCCGTTGCATGTGTTGCCACCAGGCGGAGGGCACAGGTTGCCAGGGTCGCCGCAGCGCAGCGCAAGGGCAGGAGGCGGGCAGGCAGCGGCAGGAGGGGGCGCAATGGCAGTGGCAGCAGGCGCCGATGCAGTGGAAGATGCTATCGTGTTGGACGATGTGGGCCAGCTGGTTGAAGCCCTGGCAGCAGTCGGCCAGCAGCCAAAGGCTGCTGCAGCGGCCGTCGCAGAAAAGCCTCTGTCGTCGTCGCCTAGATCTGCTGTCCGGCGCCGGCGGCAGAAGGAGCAGCGAGGGAAGGGCAACGGCGTGTATGCGGAGCGCGATTCGGAGGACGAGGAGGAGCGGGAGCAAGTGAGGGAGGCGGAGGAGGGGAGGACGGCGCACACGCGGCAGCAGCAGCAGGAGGCGGCGATGCGTGCGCTGCAGATGGCCGCCGTGTGCAACTCTGGGGAGTGCTG